>JAOYSI010055649.1:0-24826 GCA_025775065.1 Hiodon alosoides
GACACACAGAGACACATACAGACAGCCACACACACACACAGAGACACACACACACACACACACACACACACACACACACACACACACACAGACAGCCACACACACACATACAGACACACACACACATACGGACACAGACACACACACACACACACACACACACACACACACACACACACACACACACACAGGTCTTTGGAGGAAACCAGACCACCTGGTGGAAAGTTGCAAAAGCTTGCACCACACAGAAAGTGACCCAAGCCAGATTCAAACCAAGGCCTCTCCACCGAGCCAGTCTGCTATCCAGAATCACCCATCAATATGGTAAGTCTATTAAAAGGGATGGAGTCAAGGACCCTTCCGTATGCCCACATGGTAGAGCTGTAAAAGCAAAATAAAAGCAATACCAAAGCAAAAAAACAAACAATGACAAATCCAGAAAAAGCTGGATTTTATCTGGAGACCTCACAGAAAACTCAAAAGACTTTTCATACTGAAACGGCAAGCATGACTAAAAATGTCCACCTGAAACTAAAACCATCTTCACCCCAACAATGATTCATCATTATTCTGTCTGCCAGCCCTCATGATTCCATACACCAATTACGTTCTCGCCAGCAGGGGCCTTCGAGGCGTTCCAATGTATCCATAAAATAACTAACTACTGACTCTCAGTGCAATGGCGCAGAGGAGCTGGGTACGTGGGCATCAACCTGCCAAACAGGTGAAAAAGATCTTTCAAAGACTCCAGACACTGAAGGCTGTGGAACCAAAAAGAATCCACCCACGTTACATAAAATGCACATTGCAGTGGTTCTCAAACCTGCCCGGCTGGTTATGAGCTGGCCGGCTGGTCCCCCTGGGCAGGCTTGAGATCCGCTGGCGTATTGCAGCATGCTAAATGCATAGCAAATAGCAGTCCTGTTGCCTTCTTCGATTTGAATTAAGACACAAATTAACCAAAGTTAAGGATACAAAAGAATTCATGTGAAAATGCTGAGGGTTAAGCGTGGCTCCAGCTTTCTAAAGCCGGGTGGGTGAAGGGTCACTGTGAGGGGGTAAATTACAATTTGTTTAAATACACTACCAATCGACAAAATCAAATCATAGTGCTTAGCTTGAACTTTGATTGTGAGGTAAGGAGGAGGCATGAGGCATGAGGGGAGGGGAAAAAATGAGAAAATTAAATAAACAAATATGTCAAAACTCCAAAATGTATAAACACTTTCAAGATGAATGAATGGGCAACCATTGTATTATACACATGACGTTTAAATATAGGCATACCATTCGGGTTATTAATTTGTTAGTGCAATTCAGTCCCGTCCCTTCTTCAAGTAGAACCAGCTAATCTTAATCATAGGGCTCTTTCGTATTAATCCGCATTCACGAGAGTTTCACACGGTAGTTGTTAAGAAAACGACTGAACTGAAGGGATGAGCGAAACAGCTACAAATGTAACAAACTATTTTTATTCTATATTCTATATCTTTACTGACAGTTTTTGTTGAGTTTGGTGTCCACAACACTTTACTGCTTTAAGAACCCTTAAAACAGCCGATGCGTCAACACAACGACGTTTGACATTAAACCGAGTTTCACTGAATTGCTGTACACACGTGAGCGCATACATCAACGGATGGTATCGCCATCATGTGCTGCGTGAAATTTGGGGAGTGTATTACCCTCAAGATAACCACAGCACAGATCTAGTCTACTGGCACGGTGACGTAGAACAGATCGCATCAACCAACACACAACCGGCGCAATTGAAATTAGCATGCCGTTATATGGACCTCGCTGGATTGCAATATTTATATATGTATGTCGTAACGTCTCCATATTGTATATAGATATGTAACGCCCACCCTCAGGTTTTGTTTGCGCTAGCTCCCGGACGTCATCATCTGGAAGAAATAATACTTTCCCATATTGCAATATTATGCTAATACACACGATGCACTGTAAACACGACTATATACACTAAATGTCAAACAGAGCATTTGGGTGTACAGAAGAGATTTACTGGGAACGTAATTCGTTCTCCGCGGCAAATATTTCCCCTCTCACTTTCCACGTGTCTCTCCCTCGCGTTCGACGATGACGTCACGACCGTTACCACAATAGACACATTGTGTCTGTATTATTATTTCGTGTAGTTTCTGATACAAAATAGTAATACAAATTTACACAGTCCCTACATTTAGGCTATCTACTACTGCGTTAGCGTACTAAGTGTACTAAGTCTTTGTTTTTTGCAAACGAATATGTGGGGCTGGGTTGGGAGTTTAAATTGGAAAATCACAGACGAAATCAGACGACACTGTGGAAATTGTTATTTACTATTAATTCCATACCCGAGGACCTGTTGTTCTTTGCAATTTCATGTAAAGGCTTACCAGCAACATTAAATAAAGGGCCGATGGCTTCCCAATTCAAACAGTAATTGGTCGTATATAATTTGATATCTAAAATCAGAGTGGAGCCATAAATCGAGAGAAGTGTATCTTGCCGCTTCCTGTCCGGCAACTGCAGGTGTCTAATGGCATACGTGTATATAATTAATATTTAATTAAAAGAATAGCCAGAAAATCCAAGGACATTGAAAAAGTGAGGATATTTAAAATACATGGAACGAGTTTATCTGGTTATATGAAATTGAACAATGCATTGATTGTTTGTGAATATGTACGATTGAAAAATATTTGTGAAGATCCATATCAAATCACTTTATCCTAACAAAACAAAATTGCTACATACAGTAGCTTTAAAACTGGGATGGTTAAAAAAAAAAAATAATAATCGTTGAGTGAGTCCCATATTCGAATGACAATCTGTTAAGTGACTGAAAAAAAATGTGTTTAATCTAGATGATCTATAAATTATGTCTATCTGTCTGCATATCCAAATCATAAATAGTTATGAAGGTAAAAAAAAATAATGATTGAAATAACTACATACGTTTGATTGCACTGATGCTCAACCGGGAAATCCGCCAGTCAACGATGCTCTCCCTATATAAATTAAGGCGATGCACGATTCATTTCTCCTTAGCAGGTTGGGTGTAAAGCCTCAGAAACCGAGCTGAAGAACTTGCTTGTCGAAATGAGAGCGCCCTTTTATATCCACTTCTTATTCTCCATGTTTGAGCGGTTCTGCACAAGCGGTGGAGAAGATGGAGAAGGTGGAGAAGTCTTTCGACCTTACTGAAAATATAGAGGTTGCCAGCAGGAAAAAAAGGCAGAATTTATTGGAAATAAAATCCCGCACCCAGTTAAAATATGTCAAGTGGTCGCGAAGTTCCGGACCGACACGAGATGCACAGATATTTTCGCGAATACCGAATACCGGAGCATCGGTTAGATCTTTTATTAAGAAATGTGAATGGGTAGGAATACGCCACTTTATCGATGAGACCTATCACCCAGAAGGCTTCGCACCGTTATGTCTGCCGGTCGATTTTTGGTCCCCGAATTACGTAGTCTACAGTACAGTCAGCGCAGTCTCGTCATCGGACGATTAGCATCCAACGCACAAGTCAGTGTCGAGAATAGGGCGTTTCTGGGGCTGCGCTGAAGGGGTTCATCTATCATTCAGAAGCTCCACGTTATATTAACTTTGTTTTTTATAGGGGGGTGGGGGGGTGGCGCTTTTACGTTGCTTGGCATGGTAATATGTTAATACTTGATATTGTTTAAAAAAAAAAACACACAAATACACCTCATTTACCTAAAATTTTTAAAAGTGTTCTACGTTAGCATGAACGTAGCAAGATTTTTTTTATGTTCTATTACAGATTTCATTTTAAAATATATTTTGGATAAAATCACGTTTAACAAATGTACACGATACAACCCACTGACACAAGAAAAATGTGTCAGTGGGTTGTATCAAGCCTACGGAATGGTAGGCTTACTTTAAAACTGGGGATGAGACGGAAACTGGCCGTGTTGACTGACTGCCTCTGGGCTGCGGTTCTCTTGATGTCTATCAGTCAAAGCCTGAGCTCGCATATTATCGCGTTATTTTAATCTTTGGGGTTATCTTTGCATCTTTATTGTTGATCTACAGTGCGTAAAGAAACATTCAACACAAAATTCAGATAATTTATAAGCAAATATAATGTGGTTAATCCTTGAGAATGTATTTTATTTTTAATTTTTTTCACATTTACGTGATCTTCATACTTTATGGTGCGCTGTTCCTTTAACGACAGCACCTGCGCCTAGCATTACTGCTCCGACACCGATGCTGCATTACTGGGGTTACTATCGGTGAAAGCAGCGAGGTTACTGACGTTCAAGCGACGCCAAGCATCTGCTTTAACGCCAGTGGTGACAATGCATCGGACACTCTACTGAAACATAAGCATTTTTAAATTGCATTGACCTTTCATGCAAACCATAAGATGGATTCAGTCTGAAAACGAACAAATATGTACCATGTGTAATGCGTACCACTATTTAATATGTAACAGTAAAGTTCTGGATTCCCAGTGGATTCTGGAGATCAGGAGGTATGGAAAAATGCAGAACTAATATGGACCACAAGATTGTGACTCCACCTGACCCGGAGCGAGATGAAAGTAGCATCGTAGATTTTATATTATATATCGTAGATTTTATATTGTCGTTGGCTGAGAGCAGTCATCAGAAAGCAAAGGGAAATGAATATCTCCTGGGACGTTCGCTAGCTCCAACAGAGCCCCTTTACTGGACCTGCAGGTGTGCTATACGACTGGCTCTGATTTTCTGTAATACTAAAATACATTTCAGACTGTGGCATGCGGAAGTCAACAAGAACAGCAAAAAAACTCAACGAAAAGAGGTGAATCTCAAATTAACTGCCCACGCTGGGGAAACTAGAATAAAACCTATTTTTACCCATCAAACTGTATTAAATAATAAACATTTAAAACTTTTGAATAAAGGCACAAACCACCAAACACAGACTTTTCAGCCTATCAATCAATTTATTTTTATAAAGCACTTTTCGCATGTTTCCATGTCACAAAGACGCTTTACATACAGAGAAATACAATATGTCCCAAGCATGCCAGCGGCAACAGCCTATCCACCACTGCCGTTCTTTATAAAGGTTTTGATTGTTGGGCACCTGAGTGTGGTCATAATCAGAGGAACCACACTGCGCACTACTGGTGCGCGATGAGGTCTTTAGGGTGGACATCGCCCCCGTCACGGCGTGGCACGGCACGGCGCGGCACGGCGTGGCCCTAAGCAATGTCTAACAGAAATTGCTTTACCAAGTTACCTAGCTTTAGTAACAAGAGAAACCGACCAATAACAATGCGAGGTGTGAAGTCGAAACAAAAAATACCAAGCGTAAAAAGTGAAGCTATCACATTTAATAATGGTCATTAGGACATCACACCTATAATATTTATAAAATAATTTAGTCTATTGCCTGTATCTCATTTGTCCTTTGTTTTACAGAGGACAAATCGCTACATTGAAGGTCTTGGGGGGGAAACAAATATTTTCCCGTGGTATTTGACATATCAGTTTTATTGTGTACTTTACATATTAATCTAGAACTGGTTCGTGAAGGGATAGCACATTTAAGTCCTTGGAAACAATTCAGAAGAATAAATGTGTATCAAAGGGGCTGTGTCTTAAGGTATGGTGTGAACATTTTGAGGAAGTATATCAGACATAATGAAATCAGAAAAGAACATAGGAACAAGGAACAGTTCTCCCAGATAAAGAATCTTGGCCGGTGTTACTGCCCACAGAAAGACTATAAATACTGTTCACCTGAAGGGAGAAGGCATTGAGTTTGGCTCTGTTGTCAGAATGACTCTAACCGCGACCGCTCTCCTCTCCGCGACATTTCTGCTCCTGCTTCCCTGGGTCTCCATCCAGGCAGGTGAGAACACGCACGGGCCACCACATTGATCACGGTCGCATTTTTCACATGCCTAGCTGCACAGTAAGTTTTATATTTATTTTATTGTGACATTTTCTTTTTGAAAGTTGCCCCCAAAAAAGCAATAAACGGCTTAGAGCTTCCAAAGGGATGCAGTTGTGCCAATACCCGGGCAAATAATTCCACTCCAGTGATATTGTGAGCATTTCATTTCTTTTAACAGATCTATGTGGCTATTCGAACATTACTTTGACTGTGTTCGATAGCCTCTCAGACTCAGCCAATCTGACCTTCGGAACCCAAGTTGCGTGCAACGGGTCGCTCCTGGGGGCCATGAGCAGACTGGAGAAACAACAAAACAGCGGCTTCAAGTGAGGACACGTTTACTTTCAATTTCACATCAATAGTTTGCTACGTTTCAGGTGAGGAATTAAAAAAACCTTCTGTGGTTGATTGAAGCATTGTTAGCTTGTCAACCTAAATTGCTCGTCTAGTTAGCTAAATCTTTTCCCAGCACCGACTGTTCAGCGCCTCAGAGCATCACTGTTCAGAATCACTGGCACAGCTGTGCATGTCGACATCGGCACCTGTTAACTGAGGGGTTCTTCTTCTACACAGATTTACTTTTAAAGAGAACCTGGACTATGGCCCCTATCTGGAGAGTGTCAATGGCATATCAGGGAACACTACTCTTCAAACCTACTGGGAGATCCTGGTTGAATCTGCTGACACTCTCTTCAGGGCACATTTGGGTGAGTAATTAGAGTAATGCACCAAGTCAAACCCAGGCTCTCCATGATTGCAACTGTTATCTGACATCATGTTCTTTGCAACACTGAAGTTTCATCAATGAGATTATATTTAATGAAGAAAGGATGGTCGTACAAATCTCTATTACCAGCTTTGTTAGAATTATTTTAAATATTTCAAATATTCTTTTTTTTTTGATGTAATGAGGCCAATATTTTTGCATTTGAATGTGAGTTCAAGGCAACGTAAAGCTACTGTGTCTGGACTGGGGAAAGGGTACTGCCTGTATGTCGTCCTATGTCCAGCTGTTTTTCTGGTCAGTCTCATTGCAGGGTACGGGTAGGCAGAGGATTAGGATTAGGGAAGCAGGTTTGGGGTTTTGTGTCCGTAAAGTTGGGTTCTGACTGTTAGAATGCCAGTAAAACAAACAGAAATAATGACTGAGAGAGCACTAGGGGAACTGGACAAACTGCAAAGCAGAGTGTGCCAAGCGGATCATTTTATGTAGATTTTGGTGTCAAACTCAAAAAATGAAGCACGCTAATGTTGCTAATCAGAAAACAGAACACTGGTGTCCTTCAATCAATCTAGGAATACAAAGAAACATTAAGTTTCATTACGTCGTTCAGCAAATTGGCTCAAGGTGCACTCAAGCCTGCAAGACCTCATAAATCTAATGGGTCAACTGTTGTTGGGGACACGACTGCTCCTGTTAAATATTGAATATTATATTGACCACTAATGTTAGTATCTAACCCTTTTGCAGGAATTGGCTGCTTCATCCCAAAACCAAATGACCACATCATCCTGAAGTTCACCAAGTGGTGAACAGATGCTGTAAGTTGTGAAGTTGACATCCGAGAGCAGATATCAGAGAACAATTGTACTGGTTTGGAAATGTTTTTAATTAAAAAAATGCATTGAAAGTGCTGTGTTGTCTGAGCAATTTGCAGTGAAATATTTTAAAAATCATTCACCATAACTGAAACGAAAATAAAACCATTAAGAGTTATTAAGGATATATGATGATGTATAACGAACATTAAACTGAAATTCAAAACCTTGGTTCTAAAACTGAACAGAAATCATAAAAGAATAAACCCATGTAATATAATTTTGCATTTTCAAACTATTTAAAATAATTTAGTAAATCTAAAATCCACGGCGATAAATCTAGAGTTGGTCGCTGAATGATAGATTGCTTGACCAAAGTTGGTCGCTGAAAGATAGCTTGCTTGACGTTAGTTTTGAGTCTGATGGGAGGAGGAATTGCAATGGAGACCCAACTTGTGAATAAATTGATTTTGGGTGTCTGGTGCCATGGAGACAATCCGAAAAATTTCAGGCTAATGTTGCTCAAAATAAGTGTCAAACATCTATATCTTTATTTAAATTCAAACAAACTGGAATCATAATCAGCTGCTAATGACCCTAAACCCATAACAGGAAAAAGTGTGATATTGTGTGTTATTTATAACACATATAACAATTTATAACTATTATTTAAATAAAATATTCCGTTATGAAGGCAACTCGATGATATCCAAGGCCGGTGCTATGCGAAAACTGTTCCCTTGCCACGAAACACAATTTTTTATGTTTTGTCTCATTATTCAGTCATCCACTCAATTAGAACCATCACTCGGAAAATGTAAATACCCCTTTCCACCGTGCATATTCTACCTATCTAACGCTGGTAGGAAAACTTGGCTTGCAAGTAAAACAAAAGTGTAGGCCATTTTGAAATTTAAATGAAAAGGAACCACAATCATTTTCCTGTATCAGCATTTTACCTGGATTTGGGCTGCATAATTGTGCGCGCGATAACTTCACCACTACAGGTGGCAAATGGCGCCACCTAAGGCTAAGGGATGTAAAAGTCACTAAAAACTCTGAAACACAGTTATAGACTTCAACCCCTTTTCTTCGACAAACCTATTTAATCACAGCACTCAGAGTTTTTACTTGGAGCGAGAGAACTGCGGACCCCTGTACCTTCATTTGAGCTTGGATTTCAGATGAAACATGCTCTCTCACTGGATTCTTCAAACTTCTTCACTGGATCACAAACTGCCCCACTAACACACACTGTGGACCAACCCACTATCACTCACTGTGGACCAACCCACTATCGCTCACTGTGGACCAACCCTCTATCGCTCACTGTGGACCAACCCACTATCACTCACTGTGGACCAACCCACTATCGCTCACTGTGGACCAACCCACTGTCGCTCACTGTGGACCAACCCACTATCACACACTGTGGACCAACCCACTATCGCTCACTGTGGACCAACCCACTATCGCTCACGGTGGACCAACCCACTATCCCTCACTGTGGACCAACCCACTATCGCTCACTGTGGACCAACCCACTATCGCTCACTGTGGACCAACCCACTATCGCACTCTATGAATTGACCCACTACTATCCATCCATCCATCTTCGAATGCGAAGGCAGCAGCGCTAACCATCGCATCACCGTGCAGCCCCGTTGACCCACTAATATTTTTTTCCAATTTTAAAGAAGCCCAGACCAGTTTCAATTTCTTTTATGAAAATCACTGATGACAAAACAATGTGCAGACACAGAATAGACAGGTTAATTTCTCTAAAAAAAAAAAGATGCAGAATGCATGATCTAGTTTTCCTTATCTACGTAGAGTGTTGAGTGCATTATCCTGCATTTGTCATTTCCATTACTACGGTCAATATCGCATACCAGACAGTTAATTAACACAGCAGAGCCCCGCAGGTTCTTACATACATCACCCCCCCCACAGCTCGGTCAGTGGACTCCAAGAGTAGAGAATGTTGTAAATGTTTTGAGGAAGTGCATCAAACGTTACGAAATAGGAAAAGAACAAGGAACAAGGAACAGTTCTCCCAGACAAAGAATCTTGGCCGGTGTTACTGCCCACAGAAAGACTATAAATACTGTTCACCTGAAGGGAGAAGGCATTGAGTTTGGCTCTGTTGTCAGAATGACTCTAACCGCGACCGCTCTCCTCTCCGCGACATTTCTGCTCCTGCTTCCCTGGGTCTCCATCCAGGCAGGTGAGAACACGCACGGGCCACCACATTGATCACGGTTGCATTTTTCACATGCCTAGCAGTACGATGCATTTTATACTACGGTGTTTCCTTTTTGAGAGTTTCAGCCACAAGTAATACAGGGATGACATCTTTAAAATGGCAAAGTCATTCCGCTCAATACTGTGAACATTTTTTTAACTTTTTTTTTTTTTTACAGCGGATTCATCCATTGATTTGACCGTGTTCAATAGCATCTCAAACACGGCCAATCAGACTTTCAGGACCACTATTGCGTTCCGAGGGAACCTCCTGGGGGCCATGAGGAGACTGAAGAAAGCAAACGAGAACTTCAGGTAAGGACACGTTTACTTTCAATTTCCAATAAATATTTTGTGCAAGAAACTGTTACGTGTGGGTGTGATCATAGAATAAAAAAGTGTTCTGCTAAGTATTTGGAGCAACGTATAACTAAAGAGTAATGTTGGCCTTGCAATCCCCTGTTTTTTTACCAGAATACATTTTTCAGCTCCACTGCGTATCATTGTGGAAAATGACTGATGTCGACATCAGCACCTGTTAACTGAGGGGTTCTGCTTCTCCACAGGTTTAATGTCACCGAGAACGAAGACTATGGCCCTTTTCTGGAGAGTGTCAATGGCGTATCAGGGAACCCTTCTGATCAGACCTACTGGGAGATCCTGGTTAAGTCTAGTGGCAAACTTATCAAGCCAGATGTGGGTGAGTCAAGTGAAAGCAACGCCTTTAACCTATGTGTCTCTCTCTAGGGCAGAGACACTGTTCTCTTTCAGACGGAATAAATTCTTTTACAAAATGATTTGACAAATATTCATGTCGAGAGCACGACTACAGCTTTCTTGCAGATAACATTCTATGCAACGCCAAAACACAGTTTAATCAATAAGATTAAATGAATTTAACTGAATAAAGTTAAAGTCACCATTACCAGTTTTGTTAGAATTGGTTATGTTACTCCAACAACGCAGGGTTATTGGCGTCACCGTTGAATAATAGAGACACAAGCTGGGCCAGGAACACGAGTCTGAAAGCGACCTGACCACTAATGTTAGTATCTAACCCTTTTGCAGGAGTTGGCTGCTTCATCCCAAAACCAAATGACCACGTCATCCTGAAGTTCACCAAGTGGTGAACAGATGCTTGGCCTCAGAAAACAATGGTTCTGGTTTTAAAATGTTTTTTTTCTGTTGCGAATAAAACAATGCATTTAAAAGTGTGGTGTAGTCCATGTAAGTACGGTAAAATACGATTTATTATGAGTGTTTACCATAACTGAATAAAAAGGAAAGCAGAGAAGATAATGAAGGACACAAAACAATTACAATGAGGCAAACCAACACTGAACTGAAACTCTAAAAGTAAAACGCACACACACACAAACACACACGCCATTTTTGAGAATAAAACGTATTTATTCCTAGACATGTTGAGTGACAATGTATAATTGCAATAAGAGTTTTTTTTGTATATATATATATATATATATATATATATATAAAAATTTTTAAATGGCATGTGATTATCTGTGGAAAAAAAAAAATTAGCATTAATGAAATTTAAGGCACGTGGCATCAGCTGATCTGAAAGTTATACCCTTGAATAACACATTCAGTTTTATTCCTTAAACATTAAATATGATGCCTTGTTTAGAAATAGATTATATAGCCTTTGGCATGCCTTGGCTTTTAATTGGGTCCTAACATTCCGAACAGCTGCAAAAGGAATTACTAGTCAGTGTAAACACATTATATATTTGCAGTTTGCTGGTAAAAAATGTAAGGGTATAAGAAAATTGAGCCACGACTGTTTATATTACATAGACTTTTGTTATGTCCTTGACAAATGTAGACATTCCAGTGCTTTTCAGAGCTTGTATTCAAGTATTTGCATTTGACCACAGGTCTGACCATTTTCTGGCTTACCTGGTTTTCATAGATATTACGTACTTAAATGTAAAATTTTCTTTTCAGTTCTCAGATACAAAAACTATTTAGCTTAATCCAAGTTTCATCTAGCCATTTTATCACTTTCTGAACAACCATGAGCTTTCTGGCTCCTGAAGGGATAACACTTTTTAAATGGAGTTTGGCTGACCAGAAGGTCCAATGGTGACCTTTTTAAATGAATTAATCAATGTCAGTGTCTGATGACACGCCCCTGTGAGGAGGTGGAGAAAAGATAATGCCCGCCTTGTGTGTGAGTGAGAGAGCAGGGTCAGGGTCAGGGTCAGTCACCGGCCCTGTATCTCCAGTAGATGGTCAGCAGGTGAAGACCCCTGTGGAATCTGGAGAGAGGAGTTTAGAGGGCGTCGTTGAGCTGCCGGGCCACGGTCAGGATCTCCTTGGCTCCTTTGCTGAGCAACAGCTTGGCTAAATCCACTCCAAGTTTCTCCGCTGCATCCTGGGGCAATCCAGGCATGTTGCAGGCAGTCACCCCCACGCGCTGGAGGCTTTCATCCACGCCCTCCTCCACCTGACAGGAAGAGTACGCCCACATACATTCATTCAGTTCACTGGAACCGTGATTATAGCACTAACAACCTTGATCTGAGCCACAGAGACGCTATTCCGTTAATCACCCAAGTGTTTCACACCAAATATCGCCGATGGCAAAAACGTAGTATAGCCACATTAAAGCAAAGGCTCAGTGTGTTATTTCATTATCAGTGGTATCTAGCCACGAGGATCTTCTCTTACTCCACCGGACACTGTTGTTTGAATTCTCAAGGACCTGCTGGCAGGTGAAACGATCCCTCAAGGGCATGGTACGTGTGAACGCATCAGAGCCTAACCTGATTGCCCGGAGCAATACTGGTCTGCATGGTCTCCTTCAAGCAGTCAGAGCCATCCAGACTGAACACCGCTCCCGTCAAGTAGAGCTGAAAGAACGGGCCAGATTGCTGCACGTTAAGCCCTGACGCCGCTAACGACACAAAACGTCAGCAGGAAATTCACACAGGGCAAAAATCTGCGCAGAAATATTATCATTACAGGAAGCATTTAGTTTTGCGAAGCACAGATTATGTTCCTGGTGGTAATATCTATAAAGCGATTGCAATTAAAGCTTCCGCTGCAACACCTAACGATACAGTAGAGTGTAATTGTCGAGGAGAGGGCGTTCGAGGCGCTGCGTTTCTGCATCTCACCTGGGAGTCCGTCACCTTTGTGTGGACAGCTACCGGCACACTGCAACCCCCTTCCTAAGAGCGAGACAGATCGTGGGAGAAAACAGGACCGAGATGGCTTTATAACAAAGAAACGACCATTTCACATTTCTTAACCCTGCAAAGGAGGGGGGGTCGTGACATCGATTCGTTCATAACTGATCCACAATCAGTTTAATATGAAACTAATAAAAAAGAGACATACAGAAGTTCCTCAGTACCGATTGTAGAAGCCTTCAGCTTAAATGCCATCAGGTCAAAGAGTAGTCTAAACATTTACGTGTACGCGAAAATATTGTTCTCCTGCTGAAGGACTTTGTGGGGGGGGGAGTGGCATTTGGAAAAGAGCGTTGTAACCCTTAGGACTTGCCAAATGTCGGAGGAAGGCCCTCTCGGCGATGCATCGCAGCACGGTGTCCGGATGGTGCAACACAGACAGCATCTCCAGGATGTCCTTGTCCCGGGACCTCGCTTCCACCGCCAGGGCCCCCTGCAACACAGACCAGCGCAGCTTCCAATCAAAGACCAAGCAGCTACACAGCAGTTCCGGAGAAGCCGCGCACAGATCCCGAATGTACATTTAATAAGTGACAAAGCACCAAATCCACTCACTTGTCCGACCGCATACATACAATCTTCAGGGTCCAGGACCTGAAAATAACCGGCACAGATAGTTAGAGCTGGCTTCAACACAGGCTGCATTATGGGTAGACTGGTGAATGTAATAACTGCAGTACATTGAGTTTAATTTAGAGGGAGAGGACCTGGCTAACTCTGCTGTCCCAGCCCATACGCTTCAGTCCAGCGGCTGCAAGGACGATGGCCGAGAAATCGTCCTTATCATCCAGCTTCTTCAGGCGGGTGTTGAGGTTCCCTCGCTGCGGGACTCGGGTTAGGGACAAAACGCATTCATCCTGCTTCGTTCCAGGCCAAAATTAGGCTGGAAAACATCTCAAAGAATGGCTGAAATACAGGACACTACTGTATCTACACACTAAATAAATGCTGATTGGTTAAGGTACGGGTGGCCACACTGTATCTACACACTAAATAAATGCTGATTGGTTAAGGTACGGGTGGCCAGACTGTATCTACACACTAAATAAATGCTGATTGGTTAAGGTACGGGTTGCCACACTGTATCTACACACTAAATAAATGCTGATTGGTTAAGGTACGGGTGGCCACTGGAAGCAGCCCAGGGGAAAGAAGGATACAATGTCTTTGAATTCCAGTTGAGGGAACCTTTTCTTCAGCTGGGCCGCCCGTCGAAGAGAGCTGGTGCCAATCACACTGGTGCACCAAGGCCGTAAACAAACAGAGGTTTAGTTTGGAAATATCCCAGAAATATATTCATTCTCTCAAATAAAATAAGTTCCTAGACACACGGACATTTAACTTCATTAAAGCAGATCTTTAACAATGACCCAGTTTCTCCCTGTTCTATAGTTGCTGTACTTGTCTTCCACGCGTTTCTGTCTCATACCTCTTGTCTGGTAGCGTGTCAAGAGATTTCCCCGCGTGCTTAGGGTGCAGAACCACCGCGTCATACGGACTTTCGCGCCTACAGAGCAAAGCCGTGGGGGAAAAAAAAAAAAAGAAAAGCGGTTAGTAAAACCATTTTAAAGTTAGCATTAAGTAACCATCCATAAACCAGCATTGCGTGGGTTTCCTCGAGAATGTTCTTGCGTCTTCCAACTTTCCAAAGCCTTGTGTGTTAGCACGTTAGCGCGTGGCTAAGTCCGTCTATCCAGCGATGGAGATGTGTCCCTCTGCCGGGTTTGCACCGGGAACCTGACTAGCAGGGCGCCACGGAAGACAACGGGGCCACCAGGCTGAGATACTCACTCAAGCACTGCTCCAATGGTGAAGCCCGGTGGCAGGGTGGTGGGCAGGTCTTTCAAAGAGTGGACCACCAAGTCTACCCTGAGGGACACCAAGAATCGGCAGCAGGATCAAGATCACACCCCCCGAAACACCAAAACGCTTTACATAACAGCACGTTAAAGAGCGAAAACAGAAACCTTTAAAACGCCGCTAAGTCGCGGCTTATACATCGCTCCTGTATCGTAGCACAAAACCTACTAGTGTCCGGTGTTGGGATCACCGAGAAAGGTGTCTGCGAGATAAAGTTAATAAAGACACACTAAACATTTTTAAACAAAGAACTTACTCATTCCTCTCCAAAGCATTCTCCAGCTCCTTGGTGAAAAGGCTTTTTTCCCCTATCTGAAATACGCATATCCATGACAGACATAAATTCATCAGATTTTTGATGTCACAAGAGCACAAGAGACGTACATGACAGGTTGCTTAGTAAGTCCTGTTGCACAATACATTTATTTTAAAGAGTATTTGGACGGGAACAGAAACTCACTTTTGATAGAGCTGTGTCCAGGATTGTATCTCCTATTGTTGACATGGCAACTATTTCAAAGGGAACAGCTATTACCAACGACGAAACACTCAAGATATTAATTTCAGTTATGTACATTCTGGGCCACACAGCCTTCTCATAGAACTAATCTGCTCCTTAGCCTTAGCAGATTAAACGAGAAATTAAACGAGAAATAGTCCAATAACTGCTGGGCAGATGTCTTTGACCTCTTCACACAGACAGCAAGCATGACAGCAGTCAGTCAGTCAGTCAGTCAGTCAGTCACCCACATGGCAGAGAGTCATCCGAAAAGAGAGACTCCCGCTTCCTAGCAACAACACAGGGAGTGGTGTTAACTGGAACTGCAGGTTGCATCAACTGAGTCATCGTCGAGAAACAACCCCAGAATACTGAGCCTCTCGCATGTCCAGTGCACAAACTACACGAGCACAAAACCAAGTGGGTTTACGTGTGGCGCAGTAATTCTTACCAATTTCAATGTGGACATGAGGATAGAGGCTCTTTAGTTTCTCCGCCACGCTGTCAGTCTGGATACGAGCAAGCTGCAGGGACACAGGAGACAAAAAGACATTGACCCAGATAAGCCAATATACACAACTGAGATTCTAAATCAGAGATAAGACTTCATTGTGCACAAAATATATAACAAACAAACAAATATAAAGGAAATACATTAGAATTGTGTCTATAGTTTATTCTATAATGCTTGGACGGTACATCCAAAGAGCAACTAAAAAAATGTCATCGGTTTATAAAAATAAAACAACATTCTCAAATCGGAAGACGTGTCCAATCAGAACCAGGTGACGCAATATTCTTTAAACACATACATATGATTTAGTGTTTGAATTTTGGAATGTGGTTAAAAAAAAAAACACATCTGACTTCACAGTGGGGTGGAGTGTTTCCTTATCTGATAACAATTCCGTGGAACTCCCTCAAGCACCCTCCCTCTCCCTCCATCCTACACCCAGTACGCACTTTAAAGGAGAAGTGAAGTGACCGGGTTTCCTGAGTACTGGGATTGACCAATAAAGCTCATTTCCTAAAAAACTTTCATTTCCCTTGTAATGTAATCGTGGGAAGTAAATGACGACTGAATTTTTTTTATGTAAATTCATAATGACCTTAAGTGTTAATTCCCCACACCTTCTCATAGGCTAAATTTCTCTGGTGGTTAAACCCTATTTCTCAACATTACTCCTTCCAGCCCTTTCAAATTTAAGTTATAAGCATTTAAACTTGAACATGTGACTGACGGTCCATCAGATAGTAAAATGTACCGTGCACCGTCACTTACCTGGCTCTTCCTGGTTCCGATCCGAATGACCCGGCTGTCCTTTCCACTCCCCTCCTATAAAGAAACAAACTTCAATGAAGCACCAAAGTGCAGCCGGCGCGAGGGTAGCAGGGAGAGAAACCCAACTGAACCCATCTTACCCTTATGTATTTGTAAGGCCTATCCATGGTTCCCTTTTAAAAGGCTGCTCGGTTACAATGCCCGTGCGCTTTGTCTAACGGACAGCGGTGAATGCCTGCTGTGTGTGTGTGTGTGTGTGTGTAGAACAGCAGAGTGGCCAGTTGTAGATAGAGCAGTGTCTTATACACCACTCAACCCCCCCCCCCCACACCCATTGTTCTGGCCTCCACAGATAAGGGAGGAGTGCCAATTCACACTGTCCGTTAGGGAGGTCAGGGTGGGGCTGCCAAGCACATCTTCATTTTTTTTTTTTTATATATCTGTGGGCATGAGGGTCGGGAAGAGAGCGTAACGCAGGGTTACTGGAAACATTTCACAACTGCACTGAGTGGAATTCGGCCACCATCTTTAATGTTGGTTTCCGGAAAGTTTTACACAGCCTCGATGGTTCTATGGTGAAATCACATGGGCCAAATAGGAGCTGTCCAGTTCTGACAAATACTTTTAATACTTATTAAAATGATTCAGTCATTTGTAGTCATTCTGTTTCCAGCCTGGAAATATAAAGAATATGATCGTCTAACTGAACTCTAAATTCCAAATCACTCACTTTTTCACTTTTTGTAGCATCAATATTACCAATCATTCATCAACCTTGAGAGATATTATGCGAAATACCCTTGCAACCATTTTATAACAATTTATGAAAATATATTGGTTTTATTTAGCAAACCGTTTACAGTACCTTAAAACTATTATAAGTCTACTACTACTACTATTGTAGTCTTTAAAAGAAAGGACGCCCACCTACGGAGGTGGCTGTGAAATGACCAAAAATAACGACCAACTTTAAAATTAGTAACAATTGACATGTAACACAAGAGACAACAAAACATTTTTTGTGTACCATAGAGTTTCTAAAGCAATTATTTTAGTAACGAAGTGTATCCACGGGTACTTGTCTGGCTAACTGGCTAACGGGCATCTGACATTTCAAAACTTCAAAAGCCGTTCATCGCCAGCATCTATATCGATTGTACAAGAAACCATGATTGACGTTTAAAAAAAAAAAAGAGCTAGCGCTTCACGGTCGTTCAATGCAATAGGTCCATGTGATACCATGTGAGCACACACACTCACCTGTTGGCTAGCGGCTACCGACATCTCGCTGTGTTCGTAAGACGCCAACAGCGAAAACAGAAAGCTTTGCAGTAACCGTGAGGGTTAGGCGATCCCGTCTGTCATAACTGGGAAATGTTTGTTCAGCTTCCGTCTTCGCTGTCAATGAAGCAGATTGAATGAAAATGATTCCCGGCCGAATTCCTCCGTGACCTCCAGTCCTGGCAATGTCACTTCCGCCTACTAAAAAACCCCGCTGCCAAACAGCGCATGCGAATGAGGGAAGACAAGAGAGTAAAGGGAACGCGGTCGAAACCCGATCCGGGGTGTCAAATTGGTGCCGAAGGACAACACATGGATTAATCAGAATACGTAGTGCATTTCTTGCACCCACGTTTAGATAATCTGTCCCTTCATAACAATTCAACCCCGTTTAATCATCGTCGCAAAACCGTCAGCCTTGCGCTGGCTCGAGGAGTGAGTTTTGAAGTTAATCAATCAATTAAACTTTTTAGTATGGTGTATTTTTGTTTTATGTACCATTCTCACTAGACATGCCTCCAATATTTTGGATAAAGTGCTTTATTATAGGTAAACCAACCTTGATTACCCTTCCAACAAAAATCTCCCATATAACAAATGTATACTTTCTTTTTTTCCAAGAATTGGACTGACGTTTAACTCACTTTTTTATCGTTCGTCCTTCCATATTATAATTTCGAGATATGTCGCTGTGTCGCGTCCTGCAAATGATAATCACTGTAAACAACACTGGCTTCTATCCCTCAAAAAAACATTAGTATTATCTTTCGATTTACATTTTTAATTCCCTTCCTAGGGCTGAAAATTACCTTTTTAAATATTTTTTTTTTATATTAAGAGCCATAAATTGTGTGACCAGCGGGGGAAATGGCGAAACGCGGCAGCCAGGTCTAATGCCATGGTACCATGTCCAATGTTAATTATTTCTGCTAATGCTAATATTCTGGATAGCTTTCAAAAAATATTCAACAAACCATAATGGTATAGCTTTAAAACAGTATCAATAAAACAGTATTTTATATTCAATTATTTGTAAGATCAACTTGATTTTCTTGGTGTACCCTGGCGCAAATTCGGATTACTCTTCATAAATTGTATGACGTAGTCCTTGAATAAAAGGCATCCGCTAGGAACGCAAGTGAGTGGTCGATGCTGCAGTCGGTGACGAGGTTCCGGTGCACACCCTTTCTCCAAGGCTGTTGTGTATGTTTCGTGTCACCAAACGACCGCTCTGGTGACTGTCATGCGAACGCACGAACCAGTATTGGAGGCAAAATAATAACCAAACTTCTTGGTTTTGTTTTGTGTGTCACCACTTCCCCAAACATTAGTTCGTGAGTCCATCCCATATCCAGCTTTCTGGCAAACCTCTGTTTGAATGCCCCTTGTTTGGCACAGAGTGCGGTTGTAGTCTCAGTCTTGAATCAGAGCCGCTGCCAAGTAAACTGTTGGAACGGATGGGCAGCCAGGACCATGTCCTAGGGAAACTAACGTATTGATATTTATGTAAGATAGATGTTGACATCCTTTTTGTAATTCGAGTTATTATTAAAGTCCTGAGCTTGCTTGGGCTCCAACAGACTATTCCGAGGAGCCCACCTTTGCCTCCTAGTAAACCTGAGAGGTGGCGTGGTTGTGCTTGTTACAAATCAACATACCTTTAGAATGAGTAATTACAGAAAATGACAACTTTGTTTCTGAGTTAAACAGCAAAACGGCGCCCTCCTATGGAAGTCAATGTTTACTAAATGTTTGCATGCAGCGGATTTTATGTTCGTTTACTGCACTGATATTTGACGCGCTGAATGGCCTGATAGTTGCAGTACTTCCGGTTGAAGACGTGGCTATGTGCAACTGCCATATTGAAGCTATATTGTAGAGAGAACCAAAGCTTAACGGCAAATAGATCATTTTGAAAATACACGATTAAAGGCACTGATATTAAAAAGGACGGCCACGGTCGGTGATTTAACCGCATATAACGTCACTGACACAAACCAAAAATGGTGAGCATTTTTGAAGTGTTGTTAAATGTTTTAAGATAATATGACTGCGTGCGTCTTTTCCTGCTAGCATCCGATTGTCTAGATTAATTATAGCAATTTTAAGTAGTACGAGCCGTCGTATAATGTTGAAAGGGTGGGCTAAGTTTTTACTAACTGCGAGTTTTGGTACAGCTAGCCAGCTAATATGGCTACTGTCTGGTCTGGTCTGGCGTTGCAAACTCTAAGCAATACCATCACTAGTGGAGTCAGGTTTATACAAATTATTAGTGTTTTACAGCCCCCCGTGTAGATTATCGATTGTTGGGACCCTTATGATCCAAGTTATGGTTTTTTTTTGTGTGGCTGTACTGATTTAGACAGTCCAGTGGTCTGGACTGGTCGTCTCGCATTAGTGTTTACGCGAAGCGAAAATAAGTCTATATTATTTAGATTAAATTAAAGGAGGAAGTCTCAGTGTACGTACATTTCGTTTTTAACGTGCGATACATTTGCCTATACAGCTGTCAGCGACTAATATTTGCACGATAAAGTTTGCAACTCGACAATCGCCATCATCGAATGTGTAATAGTTTTTCATTTTTTATATTTATAAACTTGTATTGCTATAGCAGTCTTAACTTGGCTAGCTTAGCTTCCTGAAACAATCAA
Source organism: Hiodon alosoides (assembly GCA_025775065.1). NCBI lineage: Eukaryota > Metazoa > Chordata > Actinopteri > Hiodontiformes > Hiodontidae > Hiodon > Hiodon alosoides. The sequence goes on from JAOYSI010055649.1 coordinate 20,509, forward strand.
GTACAGCTCTTTTACTCGCGATTGAGTACCACTAAAGTTAAGATGTTTTTCTCCGAATTAAATACCAAATTGATACTACACCGCTCTTTTTTCTCAAGACAAGACGTTGTTATACTAAACCTATTTCGATAAATCTACGTATTCTTTTTAAAACACGAACGATCCCCGCAGCCTCCACTAATGGGCAATGTCGCAATTTTATTTTAATTATTATAGGCTGCTGTTACCTATCCGAGCAAGAAGTCCGGTGTTCTTACCACTTTCCTAGACTTCGTTTACATTGTGTGGCTGGCAGGCCATGCTGTGAAATATAATCTTAGAAAATAAAGAGATCATTGCTTTCCATCCAGGTGCTTTTGGCAGCCGCGGTGTGCTCCAAGGCGGGCAAGGCAATTGTGTCACGGCAGTTTGTGGAGATGACCCGGACACGCGTCGAGGGACTCCTATCTGCCTTCCCCAAGCTGATGAACACCGGCAAGCAGCACACCTTTGTGGAGACGGAGAGCGTGCGCTACGTCTACCAGCCCTTGGAGAAGCTGTACGTGGTGCTTATCACTACCAAGAACAGCAACATCCTGGAGGATCTGGAGACACTGAGGCTCTTCTCCCGCGTGGTATGAGCCTTCCTCCCCACCGTTGGACCTCTCTGTGTGTCAATCACAGCCCTTTACATTGAGTGCTATTTAACACTGGACTGGGACAAGCTGCGTGATTGCTAGAAATGAACAAATTAAAAAGATCTTCCGGTCCGTTGGTTAGTATGTTCAAACTGTTTAGGAAGTAGAAGCGGGACTCTCAGTGGTGTAAGATGAGGTGAAATTTGGTGTTGGTCGAAATTCTTCTGAATACTTGAGATTTCTTGTGTGGAGTAAACTGAGATGTGATACGAGTCTTAATGCCGGTCCTTTCCGTGGTCATAACGCGGGTCCTTTCCTTGGTCATAACGCCGGTCCTTTCCATGGTCATAAGGGTGAGTGCGGAATGAGGGAAGATCTTTGCAAAGAACGGTCTTTGTGTCGTTGCAGATCCCCGAGTATTGTCGTGTGCTGGAGGAGGGGGAAATCTCAGAGCATTGCTTCGACCTCATCTTTGCCTTTGACGAGATAGTGGCGCTGGGTTACAGGGAAAATGTCAACCTGGCTCAGATACGCACCTTCACAGAGATGGACTCTCACGAGGAGAAGGTCTTCCGGGCAGTCAGAGAGGTGAGACCGCTTTACAGCGTCATTCTCCCTCTCACGGGTCTTTTTGTCTGACACCACGTTCCTCTCATCTCAGACCCAGGAGCGCGAGGCGAAGGCTGAGATGAGGCGGAAAGCCAAAGAGCTCCAGCAGGCACGGCGCGACGCAGAACGTTCCGGAAAGAAAGCTCCCGGTTTTGGCGGTTTCGGCAGTTCAGGAGCGGGCAGCACAAACTCGGCCATCATTACTGACACGCTCGTTGAGCTGGAGAAACCAAAGCTGGCTCCTTCAAACATCAGGTTTCTGCGCAGCTTTGCGGGTTTACAAGTGTTGCTTTGGCCTGGCTAACCGTCCGTTAATGTGGACCCTTAAAGGGGGTTTTACACAGCCGCTCACCGTCATTAATTGGGGCAGCAGTTTGACCTTGTGCAGGGGTTCCCCGTTCTGCTCCAGTTGGACCACTTTGTGTGTAGGTTTTTACTCCAGTTGTGTACTTCAGGACTTCAATTGGGGGAATTGTTTGTTGATTTAAGAATCTAGTTGTTCCTCAGAGTACTAGAGTTGGTTGCTATTAAGAGAAATGGACTACCATGATGGCGGTCCTCCTGGAGCCGGTTTGGGTCCCCTGGTCCGGTGGTTAAGGCTTTAGTCTTGTTGATTTTCCTACTAAAACCGCTGCACGGAAAATGTTTTAGTATCCATCTGTATAATTTAATGAAGTGTAAATTTGAAAGCCGTAAGACTTATGAGTCTCCTTGGAGGAGGGTGTCTGTTAAATGCGGAGATGATGTTTATTATATGGATGTATGTTAATGTGTTGTTGTGTGTCTCCCCCAGACCAAGTGGCCCCAGTAAGGCCCTAAAGCTGGGCGCCCGGGGGAAGGAGGTGGATAACTTTGTTGACAAGCTGAAGTCTGAAGGTGAAAACATCATCCTGCCCAGTGCTGGGAAGAGGCCGTCAGAAGCTTCTAAATCTCTCCCTCCCCCGATCAACACTGAGAGGTACCAAAAGAAAGTGTTTTTAAGGGCCTCGGAACATTGACGTGTCCTGGAGAATATTACCTGCTGATGTAAAATACTTGCAGCCGATATGTCTAAGGATCCATACAGCCCCTTAATGTGGTGAAATTTCAAAATAACCCCCCCCCCCCCATTTTTAACTGTAAAAAATTGCAGAAAGTATATTCCATAAAGACGTTTTACTCCTTATTTTGTGTTCAGAAAACCTGCTCTGATGAAAATCTTTCTAGCGTTGACGTGTGCTTGGTCTTGGGAGGGATTCATTAGTAATCCATTGTAAATGCCCAACGTTGACACTTCTTCGGCCCCATTCGAATCTGTGTGTTCCTCTATGCAACGGCCCTGCCCTCTCTTCTCCCCTAAGTGTGCACCTGAAGATTGAGGAGAAGATCTCCCTCACCTCTGGACGAGATGGGGGACTACAAAACATGGAGGTCGTGGGCATGATAACTCTGAGGGTGTCCGACGAAAAGTACGGCCGGGTCCGCCTCCACGTTAGCAACAACGACAAGAAAGGAGTTCAGCTACAGGTGTGTTCCGTCGTGGCTTAGGGATAAATAAATATGACCCAAGGACTGGGCCATGAAGGATGGTTACCCAGTATAAATGGGTTTTCTGCTTTGGAGTACGCTCTGTAAGGGTTCGTTTTGGCAGCATTTAGTGTCGGTGATAGGTTTAGTGTTCTCCGACAGCTGTGCACTGCTGTTCCTCTGCACCAAACAGCCGTTGTTATGGCTGGGGGAATATGCGAGTTGTAGAACTCACGGATTACTGTACCTGGTGATGCGGGAGGCTGTTCATACCTCTATGGGTATTAGCCCCTCATAGGCATGTCTTTTGCTCTCACACAGTTATAGCGATGGAATAAAATGAATTATTACCTAATAAAATGTCTGTATAGTCATAGCTAGGTTTTTAATGAAAACACTGCAGTGAAATGAATCCGTGATGGCGCTGTAATCCCAGCTGCTGAAAAGGCTACGACAGACATGCCGTAATATGCCCTTGTTGTCTTGATTGGCAGCTTAAAGGGATCAATCAGTGATGATTATAAAGTGATTTATAGTTTGAGTTCCTTTTCATTCTCTAGCCTTTCAGAAGAAGGGAGAGGTTGTGTGTGTGTGTGTGTGTGCGCACGCGTGCACATGAGGTAATTACACGTTTAGGTAGGTTTATTTGGCATGACTAGATATATGTTTATATATTATATTATTATATATTAAGTGTAGGATTGTTTGCAATCTTTCACTACTTAAATGTGAGAATTTTCGTCAAAGTAAAGAAGGATCTTTTTGTTCATCAAACATCACAGTAATACTCTGTAAAAAAATAAAAATAAAATTTGAATATGCTATATTACCGTTAACAAATAAAATGGTGTTTCCAGAACTCGAATGCTAGCGCATAGCAGCAACATTAAAATGAGGCTAGCTTCTTTCTGCCTCTTTTTCTGTATATAAAAATGTCTGCGTGTAAATATATTGTGTTGAGACTTAATTTTCTGTAGTATTTCTTATTGAATAAATGCATGTAGTTTTGTATGCAATATTAGTAAATTGTTATTTTTTAGCTAATTTATTTATTTTCTACTTTGTGTTTATTTGTAGAACCACACCCTCAAGCATATTGTGGCTTGTAAATGGATTGTGTATAGTAAAGTATATAATAAAGTGTATATAGTATAGTGCGTTCTCTCATTCCCAGTGAGCATTGTATTTAACAAAACTCCTTAACGTTGTGGAGCCTAAAGCAATTGGTGGTGTTTTTACCGTGTGGAATTGTCTACTGGAAGTTTTTTCCCTACCGATACGGTACAGTTTGTTGTTTTCTTGTTTTCCGTTTCGTTCATGCGAAAAGACCCACCCCAACGTGGATAAGAAACTCTTCACTGCTGAGTCTTTGATTGGACTGAAGAACTCGGATAAGTCCTTCCCACTCAACAACGACGTGGGTGTACTGAAGTGGAGGCTACAAAGCACTGACGAGTCCCTCATACCGCTCACCAGTGAGTTTTATGCTCTTGTGCTTTTCACTACTGTTTCACCAGTGACTTTTATGCTCTTGTGCTTTTCACTACTGTTTCACCAGTGACTTTTCTGCTCTTGTGCTTTTCACT
>JAOYSI010055660.1:6910-24819 GCA_025775065.1 Hiodon alosoides
ATATTTAGCTAAATTAAAATATCTGTTTTTTTGTTACCAAAACTTGATTTGGCCCCTAACATTTACAGTTGTGTGAACAGCTTGCTTCTGGTTATGCCGCAACATTTCAATTGGGTTGAGGTCAGGACTATGACTTGGCCAAGCAAATTTTCTTCTGTTTAAGTCGTTGTTGTCAGATTAGCTTTTGTAGCTTTTTTTGCCTTATGAGCCTCAACAACTCTACCCCTGAGGTCTGAAATTTCTTTTTATATTATATTTCAACAAATTCTCTGTTTTCAGGGGCAGACTTTGTTGGTTACCGTTGGTTAACTTTGTGGGTTTTTATGTGATAGGTCACCTCTAACCAACACTTATATGATTAATCATTGTTTGGAAAACCTAACTTGTATTACCCACTTTCAAATAAGTAATTATCCCAAAAGTTAGCATGCTTTTTCCAGCCTATGCTGTATTATGTTTCAAAAATGTGTTCAGTAAGACATGTAATATACACATTTTTATAAAATTTTTGTTTAATAAAAAAATTAGTCGTTAGTTAAATCACACTGTTGTTTATCCAACCTAACCTAAATTTAAATGAGAATATAAACTTGTTTTTGAATGCAAATCAACTGCAAACAAACACATTTATGTCAGACCGATCCATTCACATTCAAATGGGACAGTGTCTTATCGGCATAATCCCATATTAAGTGCGAGCGCCATGATAAACTAAACTACTATTAATAGGGGGTTTGGCTCTGTCTGTCACTGCAGACGTGACACAAAGCACTGCTACACCAGTTCTACCAGATGGCCTTTATCTTTCCATAAACCCGTGGCCAAGCACAGCTCTACTGATGTGGCCCGGCGTGAGTGAAAAAACCCCACAGAATGAAAGGGCTTGTCCACCAACGTTGTTGATTCCCCCACCACTGCTACATTATATCACAGCTGAGTGTCTTTGACTGTGCAGTGTACTCTCAGCCTGTGGGAGTTCCCTGCCCAGATGTAATCCCCATTGAAGACAGCTGCAGGAAGCCTGGGACTTTCTTGAGTCCCCACAGATGGCTCATGTGCGTGCAAGATCGCATCGACACACCCGAAGATGAAGAGCACCGATTCTTTATACAGAACCACTGTCTTTCCACCCCTCGCAATTATGAAACCCGCCAAATTATTAAGTCTGTTTTGCAAGCTGCTCTTTGTCTGATAAGAACTCAAAAAATATAGTACCTAAAAATATCATTGTTTATTATTGATAGGGTTCAGTCTAATTTTTTTAATATTTTGCACAATACAGAACTTGTGAATCTTCGGATCAGGCTTTTTGTAAACAGGTGGTGAAAAGCAGCCACAAGCACATACTCCGCCCTCACATGACTTCCTTCGAAACATTCGATTGGTTGGCGCCATGTGTTACGTGCATACTGTAACACAGCCGTCTCTACCTCTGTGCTCCCTCAGTGTTGTCTGCCAACACTTACTCAGTAATCTGGTACAGTCCAAGAGCCTGGGGGTTTTTATCCCCGTGTGAAGCTTCACAATTGGAGACCAACTAAAAATACGCTGTCATTTAGAGAAATAAGAAAAAAAACTAAAACCCCTGGAAGAACATAAAGGATACGCTGACTGTTTCTCAGGAAAGAGTTTCCGCCAAAGCAATGGAAAGTGCTAGAGCAGAGACAGATCCCAGATTGTGCAGGAGATACAATTGTGAGAAGCACCATGTAAACTGAAACCATGTAACTCGAGTCATTAGGTCAATGGGAAACTGAATGGACGGGGGATAAAGACCTGAGGCCAGGGCTTGACAGTAATATTTAATGACAAAAGACTTACTGGTATTGTAGGAACCTGTCTGCAATAAACTCAAAGAAATATTATCCAGCAGTGTCCACATGGGTAGAGTTTATCTTGTGTTTCACATTTTGCTGATTATACCAGGGGACAAATTCAATCATAACCAATTATCATTTTCAGAACGGTATTGCAGTATACATATGTCACAGACCCGATTAATGCTGGATTCATAATTCAAAGGCATTTAAGTTTTGAGGTCCTGTGGATTCAGGTCTCTAAGATTAATAAGGATCTCATCCACCTAAACTTTTTAATACATTGATTGCATTTAGTTGATTTAAGTATACCATCTGTCGTTAAATATCAAGTAATTCTATTATTTATTCTGTTATTTTATAAAATACACTTAACATCACACTTAAAATCTCCGAAGGTTTCAGATACAAATTCTGCATTGATCTGAATATTTGAAGGTAAGTCGATAAATGTAATCCCTAGCCAAAGGTTTAGCAAGGTTCCACTCTGCGTCAGGGTTTTTAGCAAGCGGCACTGTACACCGGATGGCTGAATGGAATGATCTTAAGTTCTAGGGGGGCTGAAGCTTATAGGATATGTTTCACAGAACATATTTTGGAGCTACCTAACCGATCGAGCATAGGCAAATAACTTTTGTTCCTTGATCATCCAACGTTCTTCCTGTTCTTCTGAATGACTGTGAGAAGGCCTTTAGCACCAAACAAGCACTGGCATCACAACAAATTTACATTAGCCTGGACATGGGGTGATAGGAAAGGAGAGAAAATGTCCAGTGACTTCTGCTGGTATTTTCATTTAGCCATACCAGGAGGACTCTACCATGATTAAAGTTCATCATGAACTAAAATTAGGGAGAGTAAAACAGATGGGTCATGAGAAAACAGGTGGACGATTTTTATTATATTTAAAAAAACAAAACTGAAAAATTAGGGTGAAGGTGAAGGGCTGTACGAGTTCACTCAACTTCTACTTCTACAGTAGATGGCTCCTTCAGTAACAAACAAGTGATTCAATTAATGATTTCTGGTTCCCCCTGGTGTTGCTACAATAAAAAAAACAAACGAACAGATTAAGCTGCTGAAACATATGCCTTAATGGAAAACGGTCCCATTGACTGAAGCAAACAGCAAATTTTGAATTAAGACACTATACAAAACCAACTTAATTGACTAAATAATAATAATCCAGCATCAGCGCTGTGGGTAATTTCCTGACATATCGATAAGTTGTAATTCCGTTTAACTGATTTGTAGTAATTTATTCTCCTTGGCTTTCTTATCGGTGTGTATTTTTAATTAAAATCAAGTAAAAACACAACAAGCCAACATGTCTGTTAACATATTACTCAATCACTGGAAAGAATGGTTCAAATATGGCTGACTAAATATTTATAAAAATATCTTAAATACATAACGGCGGCAAAAATAAATAAATAAAAAAACCTGTCCACACTACACACTCTGAATGCCTCAACAGAAATAAAAGTGTGTTGGAACGTCAGGCTGTAAGTGTGTTAGTTACTGTAGGCCTGTTAGTGAGCTCAAAACTGTTAGGGGAACAGTTGATCGGCGTGATCTCAGCTACCACTCAAGCATCCACCTATCATTAACCGTCAAACAGCGGCCCCGGTGTCGCCACTCAGCAAGCGGTCATAATCTGACAGACAGCGAGCAAGCAGTCATGTTGACGACCGCACCAAGTCAATGGGACTTTTTCGGGTTGAAGGAGCTTTTTGAGGGTCACCGAGTGTGGTCAATCTGGAGCATGCCATTCTGGGTCGGGAGGGAATGTGCAGCGAGTGAGGGTGGAGAGGTAGAGTCCGGTGGTCATAGGGACAAGGCCTGCAGACACCTTCAATATGTTCAGTACTCTCAGAGCAGCTGTGTTCACCCCTTCAGTTGTCTGTGCAAGGAACACAGTGAAAGAAGGACGAACATTAAAAGACAGAAAGAGAAACCCTGACACATAGGGAGACTGATTCTCAGGTGGTGAATCTAGACTACATTCAGAAACCAATTCATTTTTACCATTTACTATGAAATGCCACTGTGATAAGACATTTACGTTTTAATCTTCTGAAAAATATGTAATATTATTTATTATTATTATTAAATAATAGGTTTTTTTTATTTTGTCTACCATATTTAATATCTATGAGAACCTATTCATATTCTTACAGACTATGAAAAATATTTTTCTTTATGAACCATTTGAAGTACTTGGTGCAAGGCCTATCCCAAATACCCAATTGCTTTCAGCAAAATATACAGACCTGACTCTCAGTGCTCAGCAAGGGGCAATGCAGGGAAGCGGCCAACTTTTTGAGGGAGGCCAGGCGTTCGTGGGGCACTGATCCACAACGGGCTGGGGTGAAAGAGACACACATATACACACACATAATCAGATCTCTTCTGTGGACATGTCTGGTGGGAAACATTTCCCACTCCAGACGGCAACTAATACAGCCAGACGGGTTTAAAAAAAATATTTTAAATAAAGATCGCAATAGTAACCTTACCCCCCGTGACCAGGAAACAAACTTTGCCGAGAAAGTAACCAGAGTTCAAATGCTTTAAGGATTTCTCTGTTGATAAAAGACTAAGAGAGAAGGTTCATCATTAGATAAATATGCCGATAACAGCAATATATCAAGATATCAATATTAAATAGTAGATTAAAAGATCCCTTTATCAAAGAATAAAATGGCAGGTAAGAGCAGGGGCTATATCTTGGACTTTTATTTCAGTAAAGAGTCTGATAAATTTGAGGTATTTATGTAAGTAATGTTCTAACTCTAAAGTTGACTGTTTTGTCTATACACGGCAAAGATCCTGTGCAAAAACATAATTCTGCAATAAAAAAGGAACCAGCTGATATGTTGCAGATATCAGTTTCAGATATGTGCCATTTACCTGTGTTCAGATTCAAGGTGCACAATAAAAACCACCAGATCGATGCGGGGACGACGTTCTTCATTCTCAACAGGCAGGGGTAGACTACGGGCCAGTCGTCTAAAGATTATAGTAAAATAAATATATTCCTTTTAAAATAACTACTTATTTGCATACAGTAAAATGTATAAAGTCTAGTTAATAGCAGAGCGTACAATTCAAAACACTAAATTCTTCAAAATGCACAGCGGTAGATCCAGTACACATTACGGTAGATCTGACCAACAGAATGTTCATTCGCGTTATTCGTAAGGTAGTTAATGCTTGCTAATAACTGAAATACAGATAGGTGATAAGTTACTCACACAATCACGTTTACGTTCTTTTCTTGTAAAACAATGGAATCTGCTAGTTTCTGCTGCAGCTGTTCCTCGTTTTCCACCAGCTGTAATATAATAACCACAATGTTGTCATGGTACACTACAAATAACCCCAGTGATACAATACTTTATTTACTCCGTGAAAGGTACATCTGCAGTTACCTGTGCGCAAACTCCATAAACAATGTTGCAAAGGTACCGTTTCAATGGCCAGGTCAAGAAGCTATTCAACAATTCATTCTTAAGATCGACAAAATATTATAAAAAAACATAAAATTAGATACTTGTTATGGTCTCTCAAGAATAATATTCGACAAAAAAGTTCACAATACCTGAACTACTCGGGAAATAACATATTGACCAGGAAGCGATCATATGCAGTAAAACCGCAGCTATCTTGCTACTTACCAGTACGTTAGCCGTGTTGAGAATGGGTAATTTAGAGAATGGTTTTAATAAGGCCATTCTGTTAGTTAGCTGAAATAGTCAAATAAAAACATACAAAACAACTGATACAAGGGCACTGACAAATCGATTACTAAATATTAAAACGGAATGAATCGATGGCGCAAAAAATTCAAACCTGCGTCTACGTAATGGCGGCGCGATGACGTCACGTTGTGTGTATACTTACGTTTAATAAACCAAATCCTGCCTGCTTGAAATTCTACGTGCATGTTTAATAACTTGCCATGTCAGGGTCATTACAATTAATAGGAAATCATTGTTGAAGAGTGATTGGTATGAGAAGGGCATTGTGTATGTAAATTATTTTTTAAGCAAATTTTTGAAATCCAGATTATTTTCTGATTATAATAGAGGAATGTGTGTGCAAGCTCCGAATATGAATGCCTTTTCCTTAGATAAATCACATTTCAAATTCATCAAATGGCACATTTCCCCAACAGTCAAACAAAACACTTTATAATAATTTATAAAATCTATCCGGTCGCTGAAGAAAAAGGTTCAAATTTGAAGTAGATCCCTGTGTATTTTGTGAGGCGGCTGAGGAGACTTTGGAACATATACTTTTTATGCCCTGTCTAGGAACTTCTGGTCTGATTTACATAACTGTCTGTCACTTAAGATTGATGATATCCCGACATTTGACTTATCACACATCCTATTTTATATGGATACTGTGGACTCATCCCTTTCTGATTTGGTTAATATGATTGTTCTCATGGGTAAATATCAGATCTATTGTAGTAAGTGGAGATATTCTAAGCCTTCCTTTTCATGGTTTATGAACGATTTTAAAGTTTTTTTCCTCATTGAAAAAAGTAAAGTCTAGTAAAATTGCAAGAAAGATGTGTAGTGATATTTAGGCAATTGTTGTTTTGATGAGTCCCCCCTAGTATGTTGCGCCTAAGAATTGATTTTTTTTTCTTCGGTAATCTAGCCTTTTTGCTCTTGATTTGTGATCTTTAACTTTTACCCCTTTTTCTTGTTTCTTTATTGTTGTTCTGTATTGTTTACGTTACTCCTTTCATTCATTTATATTGACAATAATTGCATTGTGCCTTTTGATTTACGTTTCCCTTCCCCTACGAGAGTTTTGTTTTTTCTTGTTAATAAAAAAATAAACTTGCCATGTAAAATTCCAGTTAGCAGTTACATTTAAACGTGTTTAAATGTTGTATTCACGATACTGCAAATTAGTAACTAATGCATTGTAAGGCATTTTATTTATTATAATATCACTAAATATAAATAAAAACACAAAATGAGCAAAGAAAAAAATCGGCACAAGTATGATCACTGAAACATGCTCCGTCTAGTGGAACGAAGGGATAAAGAAAACAGAATTCTCCAGAAAGTGACACATTTATTTTAGACTTGAACACGCTGTATTCGATCAGTAATAACAGTATTACACTTATTCCAAGTCTCAAATCAACCATGAAGTTTAGCCATTTCAATACCTAACAACAAAAAAAATCTGTATAACCTTTTTACATTAACTATGCAGTTGCTTTCGAAATTAAAAACCGCAACTACAACAAAACACTGCCAAAATAAAAAGTGTCTTAGGTATTGTGATGGCTGTGAAACCAATGAAATCAGAGAAATAAAGGGAAACTGGAGTAAGGGGAGGGGGGTTAACTGTCACAGAGACTGCAGTGGCACAGTCGACACTGACAGAATAATTCATAGGGAAAAGCTCGTCCATGTTCATATCCAAAATTGTGAAAACTATTATATTGGGGTGTTGAAAGCATTTTGCTATTCACACAGAGATGGTCGTTCAATATGAACAATTTGAGCATGTAAAAGTGAGCCATGGACAAAAATCATTTGGTTGCCACAAATTTAACTTTATCTTCCCTTTCAACGAAATTACAGCATTTTCTAAAATCAACTTTGATCTGGTCCATACTAAAACCCCACGTATCCTTGTTAAAATATGTAATTTAACACAACAAAATGAAACTGAGCTTTCAACAGTGTTACCCCATTACACACAAAGCCTGTGTACCATCCATCAGATGTATAATGCGTAGAACTACGGAAGTCTGGAGGTTTGGCTTATGGAACCACATTTAACATTAAATCATGATAAATTAAAAGGTGTAGGTGGTATGATGGTTGATATACCTTAATGTTTTCTGCGATGTTTGTGTTGAGAACTACATCAGCATCAGTAAATGCATGTTTTTTCAGTTTTTCAGTTCATTTATGTGGAGAGCCCAGCGCTAGTCTGTGTCTGGGTTGCATGTATTCAACAGTATGCGAGTTGTGTTGTGTGTCGCATCTAGGCATGTAATGTTGTGCTGTGTGTGTATTTGTATTCCACATTGGTTGTCTGTTGTATACATGTGTGCTGTGTTCAGTGTGTGTTAGATCTTGATGCGGAAGGCAGTGGACTGCGTGCTGGGAGACTCAGAGGTAGGCGGCGTCTGTGGGGAGGACTTGAAAAGCGCTTTCAGGATGGTCTGGGGATCAACTTCTGTCGTGGGCTGTGAGGAGCTGGAGCGACCACCAGGGCGAGAGAGAGATGAAGGCATTCCTTCTTTCTTTCCTCCTCCTGGAGTGTCACTTAATCTCCTGGAAAAACAGGGAGGGATGACTTATTTAGAGATTGCACAGAACAGGTATGCTGACTGAGAAAGGAGAGCAGGGAAGAAGAGAGAAAAATACAGTGAGACAGAGTGAAACAAATGACCCCAGGAAGTGTAAACTCACAGGAGAATTGGCTGGTCTGAGGTGATGACATTCCCATGCATGTGAAGATTGCACTTCATTGGCTGACCTGAGAAAAGGAAGTGAAACCAGCGGAATGGATTAAAATCTACATTTAAATTTCCTTAATATAAAATAATCTTTAAATTTAGGTGCCTATTAAAGCAAATGTTCAATTTTGCTTTCCCTTTGGAAAAGGCCTAAAACTTCATTAACAGGCCTGCTAGCAACCAACTAATTGTCAGTGACATTCTATCTTTACAAATTTGAAAATTTGGGATTTTCTGCAGTATTTGTGCTCAATCACCAAATCAAATTTGACGCACAGCAAGAAGCTCCTTCATAAAATGTCTCTGCTGAAAGCAGCGCTACAACCAACCAATCAATAAATCTATTTTTATAAAGCGCTTTTCACATGTTTCCATGTCACAAAGACGTTTTACATACAGAAAAATACAATATTTCCCAAGCCTGACCCCCCAAAAAGCATGCCAGTGGCAAGGAAAAACTCCCTAGGCTGGCAAGAAGAAACTTTGGTTAACATGCCTGTTTGAATTTTGCATCATACACCCACCATTTTGTCATTAAACATTCAAAACTAACTTTGTGTGCCATCAACATTAGGCTAGGTTAGGTTGGGCTAGCACAAATAAACCAAATTATAAATCCCAACAGCTCCATTCTCCATTCTCACCGTCCAAGCAGCGGTTGTTGTATTTCCTGTATGCTGTGACAGCATCGTCCTTCCTCACAAACACCACCTCCGCTACCCCTACTTTAATGAGTCGAGCTCGCTTCAGGGCACCACATACACAGAACAGCTCCTAGAAACACACATTAAAAAAAAAAAAAGCTTGATACAGACGCATGAAACATGCAGAGATCACATATCTAATAGGTGCCACTGTCATTAAAAGCATGAACATATGAAAGAACAGGCAGGATATTGATACAAGAGACAGATGCGTTTACCACAATGTCCTCCTCTGTGACACGGGGGTGAAGATTGTTCACAGTCATCTTGGTCCCTTCCAGAGGACTGAAGGCAGGCTGGATGAGGGATGCGTTACATGGAATAATTCTTATTTAGCAGTCTCACTAATCCTGATAATTTGCAGCCTCACATTTAACAAACAAAGATACGGAATGCAGTAGCCAGATTAAATGTTAAAACATTTTATGGATTAAATAAATAAAAAAGTATAAACAAATCTAAAGGTAAAACAAAACTAAAGCAGACACAAGGAAATGGCTATATCGCGCAGGCTCACCTGGGTAGCCACTGGTTGTGCACCCGCGCCCCCACTGCCAGCTCCCTGCTGCGCCTGGCCAGTGACCAGGGTTCGAGAGACAGGGTGTATAGCAGTGGGTGCAGAGCGGACGGCCTGCAGTGTAGAGGCAGACCTGGGGGGTGCAACAGGGGTGGCAGGAACCGGAGCGGTGTAGCTGTCGTTTTGGACCACTTTGGTGATCGGGCCAGGAAGAGCAAACGAAGAGCCAGCGGAACCAGGCTGCCAACCGAGCGAGACGAACAGAAGACAATTATGGATTGCAATTGAGGTACCGCTTGAGTACAATTATTGAGTACGACATTGAGTTAATGTGGTAGTCACATTGCAGAAGCAGACTTGGTCACGACCTAGACAATTAGCATACACACTTGTCTATAGCAATTTACATTTGCTATACAAATGTAAAATTTACAAATTTTACACTTTGACCTTAATACCTCAGGACATTTACAGAGACTATTTTACTTTTCACAAGGGTATGACAGGAGGGCCCCTTTCAGCTAATGCCGGACAGCTACACTACCGGCTGCTCCTCAAGAAAGTACTTAATGCCATACTCAGTGGTACATGGCATCACTCAGCTGTGTGCGGAGAACGCTGCTGGCAGCACTGAACTTCACCTGTTTGCTGAGGACTCCATCGCTGTCACCGGAGAGAGACTGAGAGAAGACAGAAAATACATTTGATTACCGGTAGGTTCAAGCCGCAGGAATGTCTATGTCTGTATACCACTGAAAATATGTGAATTCAACGAGGGCACATTACAACACAAGTGCCTGGTAGTAAATGGATGTTTTTGGTTTCCATGGGGAATGTATAAACAGGACATTTTCAACTAAACCAGAATCAATACATTCTAGCCTACATTTTGGAAAAAATACAGACTAGAACTATATTAATCACGGTTTTTGATGTTTCCCCTGAATTTGCGTAATTTCAATTTTCTTTAATATCTGAACTCATGTACGAGGTACTATATCCAATCAATCAATCAGCAGAGCTGAAATTTTATATTTCCTTCAAGAGGGTCAACATATTTGCAATGTTAATTCAGTCGTATTAAAAAAAATACCCAAATACGTTACAACTACAAATACGAACTTGTAACTGTTTGACTGTAGAAGCTTTTCCTTTGCAATAAAGTTAGAGTCTGGTATAAAGAGTACATGTACCGCATTTGACTAACAGTTAATGAGAAAAATATTTTTCAAAACATTCGAAATAGAGGAAAAATAGAAAATCTATCTGCAGAAGGACTTAGGAGACTTGGTTTGGTGATTGTAGGTCAAATCCCAGGGGCTGTACAATCAAAGTTGGAAGTTGACATTTTTGTCATGTTTGTTAGAGATCTTGGTGACACTGACAAAAACATTGGGGTTTCCAGCAGCTTTGCTGGAAAACCAAAAAAACTTAACACATTAAAAAAAAAACAGGATTAACAGAGACTATTAAAGACATCCATTTGAAATATGATAAAGAAGTGTAAAACCACAATACTACCTGGGTGTTCCTGTTGGGCACATTGATGCGGACCCCGCTTGTCATTCCCACTGGCCTCTGCTAATGGACAGAAAGGGGGCAGCCCATTGGAAGAGGTCACAGGACACGGCTTAAATCAGACAATCCCAACAGCATCCAATTGCTTAATTTCCTCTCTTAGTTTACCTGACAAATACATCTACAAAACTGTCACACACAGGAGTAAAGGATTATAGAAAAGGACTAAAAACTGTAATGTATCAAATATAACTATTTCCCAAACCATAAATGTGCACGAGTAAAGACTTGCATTTTCTTACATTTCCCTCCCCAACCACCAATTATGAATTGTCTTGTAGCATCTGCCACTCTCAGCCATTTCTATAGTGCTGCAATTACTTTACAATACCATGTCACGATTATATTTCCATTCTTAAAAAGTAACATCCACTTCCCTACCTGGATGGTCTTTGTGATTTTGAAGGGTAAAGGTGACCCGAGGGTGGGTAAGGCCACTGCGATGCTTCTCTTCAAGCTGAGCCGATCACGTGCATCCATCACTTTTTTAAGCCCGATCCCTTGCTCTAGAGCTAGCCCGCCCCTGGTGTTAAGTCCTTGAGTGGAATTCACATTGGAAAAAGTGTTGTTCATAGTTGCACTGCTGCTGATGCTTTGGAGTTGCATCTGTTGCTTGTGGGTCTGCAAGTGTCCGAGTGACAGATTGTGCATTTGCGGCATGTTCTGTAGCTTGCGCGAGTTGATCATCTGTCTGGCATCTTGAACACTTCCCCCTGCCCCCCTTCCTTTGATTCGAAAGCGTGCGTCTTTCTGGACCAGCTTCTCTCTGGCATCTTTCAGTGGGAAGACTAGAGCCAGAGGTTAAAGATGGGAATGGCATGGTGAGGTTATGTCCTACTACATAATAATCCAAGAAGCTGTTGCTAACCACATTTCCAGAGTAATGGCCTAATAGGCCATGCAAGTTTCTTTACACATTAAAATACATTAATTTTAAGTTACTTCAGTGTGTCTGTAGATGTAGGTATATTCATTTTCAGGTCACCAGACAAAAAACTTGAGTAACTGATTAAACAAGACCCACTCATTTGGTCATCATTATGCAAAGTGGAGAAACCGGTCCCAGAAAATACTCTCCCGGCCCCGGCGTGGCCACTGCTGTTCAAACAGCATTTACAGAGCTTACTTTGCTTCCACCAAACAGCTGGAGCTGCCTTCATTGCAAGACTAAATACACAGCTAATGGGATAAGGAAACCCCTTCTACTAATTTCAATTGAGCCTTAACTTTTATTCATAAGATCCTAGTTAATATATTGTTGTTTTATCACATTTCTTTAATTTCATTTAAAGCAGCTCACAAAAAGAAAACTTGTTTAAATTTGCTAGGAAAAACCAAGCACTAACACCAGGGAGATACAAATGAATTCTAGGCTTTGAAATTATTTATTCTGTCTCCAAAGCATTGGGGACAAACTTTCCTATTTCAGATAACTGAAAATGACAGAACATAAGGGTGGATTTACTGGAACTATCCTCAAAAAATGTACATGTTTCTATCAATTATTCTTACCCACTAATAAATAACATATTATAGGTGAACTGACATTAACCAGGCAGCTCTAATAATAAAAAACGTTTCATGTCAAGAATAACTATTACACTTTGGTCGGGGCTTAGACGCTTACCACCTCCAACTGCACCGACTTTCTGTCTGACATCTGCCACTCCAATTTTCTGTCTTGCGTCAAATGTCCTCCCAACACTACCCGCACCCCTACGATATGATGACCTGGAGAATATATTAACATTTAGGACATTCTGGAGTGATAAGATAGAATACGCTCAATTATTAAGGAGAGCAGCAAATCATGTTATTTTTAAGCAATTGTATAAAGCAAATAAACTGAACCTCATTGAAAAACACTTTGGTAAACTAATCATGACAAAAAGAAACAACCCACATTTTTCATTAGCGACATTAGAGAAGAGTTGACTACCCAGAAAAACGACATTAAATACTGTAAAACAGTTTTCATTTTGGGAGCAAAACAGTTGCGTATTTATCCAGATACCCAATTGGTCCTGTAAAGTGTTTTTTACGCGTTTCGTAGTCTTGCATTAGCCGCCAGCATTGTTTGAAGACAGTGCTAAACAATGCATGAAATATCTAGCGTATTTTTTGTAAACTTGGAATTTACGAAACATTCATGAGATGTTACTTAAGTAATGTACATCTTTAGTGGACCTATTCATAGTCAGCAGAATAGTTGCTAGCTGGCTTAATCATAAACTACCACATAAATTTTACAAAACTGGAAACCACGACCAATAGCTAAGATCTTTCATGACGGGTTGCACTCATTCAGCCAATAATCCACAAAGTGGAGGCGGGTCGTCGAGATATGTGCATCCGAGACCAAACGAGATAATTATTTCCAATATTAAGATACGCGGTAAATTAAATCGGCGTCTTATATGTACAGACGGTATCTTGCCATACAAATACATAAATGAAAACGACTTTTCGACATAATTTAATACCTGTTAATGTTTCCTTTAGTGTTTAAACCGCGTCGGCGTATCAATTCGTCCAACGAGAGATCCGCCATTTTCTTTCTAACGCTATATGTGACGCAAAAAAACAGGGGAGGGGTACTCTGGAGATGGTGGCCATACGAGTCCAAACTTAACGTAACAGTAAAATTAAAACAGGCGATAAGGCGATAAGTAAAGATGTTTAAGATTCCGGTTCAAGAAAAAAAAATCCCAATTTATTTTTTACCATTGACTAAAATGGCTGTGTTTAACGCCTTTAGGGGACGTTATACCTTTTGTTTTACGGATTAGTCTCTCAGTTAATATGAGCTATAAGAAGCTACTGCCGAAGCTAGCACTATTAACTACTAAATACACGAAAACTAGGCTGACAGAAATAAATAGATATATATAATAGGCAGATACGTCTCTCATGAATAGGTTTTATTTTTTACTTACATGTACAACAAAATAACTCACATAAGCTTACAAACGTGCTCGGGAAATTCATTATATCGGGTTTTAATTGCTTTCCAAATTTTTCGTTGTTTCAAAATATTTAATTGTATATACAAGTATGGTTTCCAATGGGGAAATGTGCTTGTGAGAATAATAAAAAAAACGTGGTAAGTAATGAAAACTTGAATCTGAAATAAATCTGAATGGGGTCATCCCTCGATAGTTCTTACAATATGACGACACGACTTCGATACCAGAAGCCTTTGCGTCCTGACTTACATGAGCAGGAAATCATTTACCTCTATTATTTACCTTTATTTTACAAAACAGACGTGTGTGTTTATACAAACAAATACTACAACGACTAGAAATTGTTAAACATTATTTAACGATGCTCCATTCGTTTTCAAAATATACACACCGTGAATAGGACTGCATGACGTCAATCCTCATACCATTTCGGGTTGCGGTTAACTGTACGCCTTAAACTGATGAGTAAGGAAAATAACGATACGGGGTGACGCCCGTATTCTCGCCCAAATCTGCGAGTGTAATTTTTGAGCGGGCACAGGTTGCTCTACTGAGGTGACTCGCCTACTTTGTGAGATGCTTCGTAGATTGTTGATCTGCCCACTTTAAACCGTTAACGATAGACTGTTCTGTGCTCGATTTTGAGGCAACCGGTTTGCATTGCGGTATTTAATGAACTCACAATTTTATTCGAAGCAGAAAAGAGAATACGGATTGTAATACGCAGTGCATAATGACTGCGTTAGTATTTGTTGATTTTACTTATGGGCGCCGTTTTTCTACTTGCTTTAGAACGCATGGATTTCACAGTGATTTTATGATTCACTTCAGTTTCACTTTTTAAAGGATTTTTAAAACATCCGCATCTGAATCCCTGTGTCACTCTTTTCTTTCTAACCCTTCAACCATGTCTATTGCTTAAGGAGGTAGCTGTCACCTGCCGTTTTACTTTCAAATTACAATCATCTCAAACATAGGGTTTTTAACAAAAGCAACTATGCCCCAATTACAATCGGTATTGTTATTATTGAGAATTAACAGTATTACACGAGAGAAAAAACATTTTAGGATTAAGATGCATTTGAAAACGGAATATGATATAGAAAATGATCTTTTACCCCAAGAGAACATCATACAATTAATCTTTTATTGGTACAGCAGCACAGACGGGATGAATATCCAACTTTCCTCAAATAGAAAATTTTCACACTTCACACTGCATGCACAGCACTTTGAAAATCGCGACCAATCATTTAAAAGACGCGAGTCTGTTTCTGACTGTGTGTGTACCGATGCCGATCGTATTTACACACCGCCTGTCTAGTATCAGGTCCATGGTTTGTAAGACCATTCTGTTGTGGGTTTCATATGTGCGTTAATTTGTTTCAATACAACCACTACGCCATGTCAGGTTCCAAAAAGAGTCAGGAAAAAAAACAGCATCAACAACGATCATAATAAAAAAAAAGCAATAGCAATGCTAAAATAAACAGCCTTTGTGTACTAAACACCATTCCTTAGTTTCATCCCTTTCTCACCCATTTACCTTAACCCACATAAACTATAAGACCCAGGGGTCAATTTCTGTCACACCCACTAAAATATAGCCCCCCCACAGTTGTACCTTCCCATCCTCTCTCTCTCTGGCCGGGTTACTTAGCCTTCCTGTATTCTCATCACACTGCCCACACCTCCTAATGTAAACTCCCTCTTTATTTATACATTTATGTACACATCTTCTACCACTATATTTCCCCCGATTCTCTCTCTTCAGAGCTGGATCTCCTCTCTCGCTCCAGTGACAGTGACCTCTCCCTCTCTCGAGCAAAGTCTCTCCCTCTCGCCATCTCTGGTGAAGTGGACCTCTCCCGTTCCATCAATTCTCCATCTCCCCAGCCCTCTCCTCTTCCTCCTTGCAGCCCTCCATCTTTCACCATCTCCCGCGATGGCTCCCTTTCTCTGGGGTGTGGGGATCGTTCCCGGGAGGACCTAAGACATTTTAAACAAAAAGTGTGCAAACTCAACACCCGAATGATTTCCTGGCGACAGGAGTAGTCACGGCCAGATTACCAAGCGGGTAAATGGGCCCCCTGACGACAGTCACAAATCACATGTGCGTACCTTTTTCCTAATGTAATTCAATAACAAGTCAGCCAGCTCTCCAATGTTTACACACTTTAACCAACAAGATCATATAAATATAAAGGGTTGGCAGTTTAATGTGAAAGCTGGCGGAATTGGGGGGGGGAATAAGCAATTTGTGTGCTGCAGCTATTTTATGAGCAAAGCACAGCTAATATGTTAAGATAGATACCTATGAAAATGAAAGAAACCATTAATGGACGTATTGCTTTTAAAAAACAATAACAACAACAATAATAAAAACTAAGACTAGAAAATATTTACAACCATTATCAAACGTTGAAAATAAAGTTATGCAACCAGACAATTTAAAAATATTTCTCAATTATGTTTTTAAAAATTACTGTCCTTTGTGGTCACAAGAATTTCCTGTGTAGTTTCATTCCATGGCATGCAAGCAACATACTTGAGTTAATGGATGCTACAACATTGATAAAGGTCATATGAACAAGAGATTAACCCATAAAACAAAATGTATAACATCACCTAAGCCCGTGTTAAACAAAGGGCGATTGGCAGATAAATGAATTTTCTTGAACCGGCAGTAAATACTAACGCTTCCGCGATTTAGGACTACATCATGACGACACTAGCTCAGTCGCACTTTTTCTACCATAAAATACCTCTTTTTCTTGGTTCTGTGGGAGTGAGAGCGGGAACGATGTCTATCTTTATGCCTGTGTCTCCTCTCTCTCTCCTTCTCTCCACCATCTTCCCGAGACCGAGAGGAGTGATGTCGCCGGGAGCGATGGGAAGACGAGCTACCACCATCCCTACCAAGAGAGGCATAGATGAACACATGCTACCCAGTCCAACATATTTAGCCATGTGCATGGAACTGACACTCTGCACACCTGTACCGTTCCCCACTTCTTGATCTTGTTCTGAAAAACAATTTCAGGGGGACAATGATTTGTGAACACGGACTGAACGCTTCATAAATTTGTTAGTAATAAACTTGGTAAATATTACAGCACACACCAAATGGGGGATAATCCCCCCCAGTTCTGATTTAAACATTCCCCCATGCCATCATTTTATTGAGTCTTCTTTCCAACTGTTGAAAGCATTATTCCACAAGTAATCCACAGACATGTGCCATGGGGAGTATTCCACTAACTCACCTCCGTCGCTCCCTTTCTCTCTCTCTCTCCTTCTCTCTTTCACGCTCTCGCTCCTTCTCTCTCTCTAGCTCCCATTCTCTCTCTCTCTCCTCCTCTCGGTCTCGCTCCTCCCTCCTCCTCATTCGCATTCGCTCCTGCTTTTCCACAACAGCTTTCTGTGGGAGATAAAGACCAAAGCCAGACAGAAACCGATGAGAACACAGGGGAAAAAATATAACAAAAATTGTTGGAAGGATCACAATGCCAAAATATCAATATTATCATTACGTATTATTAAAATAACCCTTATTCTGAATAAGAGCAATATGGAAATAAAAGGCCAGAATATAACACCAGTACAAAGGTAGAGGTAAACGTGGAAAAATACCATTAGCACACAGAAACACATGATTGGTTGTGTCATGTAAATTGAAAGTGGTTCTTGAGTACACAGGTGTTCTACTACTTGAGAAATTGAAAAGAAACTGACAAAGTGGGGGCGGGGGGGGGGTGTGAGTTAAAAATAACAAAAAAAAAAAAAAAAAAAAATTAAAAAAAAACAAAAAAAAAAAAAGCC
>JAOYSI010055671.1:0-24817 GCA_025775065.1 Hiodon alosoides
ATATATATATAGTTTTTTTTCTTTTTCTATATTTTTTCACAAAAATGGCCTTTACCAAACTAAAAGCCTGTGTTAAAATGTGTTAAACATTATCTGGGGCTCATTATCACCTCATGTGAAGATCATGTAGCTTATAACATATTATGATCTTTGTGGTGAGCAAAAAGAATGAAAAAATAATAATTTCTCAAATGTGTGTCTTGCTGTATTAGCAAGGACAAACCTCAATACAAACAAAACATGTTAAATGCCTGGTGCATGTAGTACTGTACAAGATGGATGGTCTGTGATGTAAATGTGATATTATTTTCCTGAACAATGCATTTCGTTATTGGTAGATTGTGCAAAATAATAAAGTTGGATGAGATTGGATGGAAGGGAGAGCCCACTGCATTTGGAGAAATTATAGAGAAACACTGATTTTCTGTATTTTAAAAGTACTTTTAAATTGTCTAAAATTACTTTTTGTATATAGCAAATTAAGTAAACCTCCTGAATACTTCGGGGGAAGAAGGAAGAACACACCTAGGTAATGTGGGTGGGGATAGTGTAAAATTTTTAAAACCAAGTAAACGCAGTTGGCCAAACTCTATACTGATCAGTTCACTTAGACGTTTCAATGTACGCATAACTTAAAATAAGTACTCACTTCTTCACAATATTAAATACACCATTAAGATAAATTAAGATTAACCATCATATATAAAGTAAATGAATAAAATTCATAATGCTTTGGTTTTTACGTGGTTTTAAAATATATTATTATATTGTACAGTATCTACATAACTCGTCATGCATTGCTAGTCTACTGAGAAAGTTTACTCTGTCTGACATGGTCATATTTTCAGATTCTTAGTTCATCTTTAGTTCATCATCTCTTCCCTTCCTAACCCCCTTAGTGTCTGCTCAACGAAGCCAAAAAGTTTTTCCAGTCTTAGATAGCCTAGTCGCACGCGAAGACCTCGGCTGTATGGAAATGAGAAGGGCTGGTGAATTACAGGGTCCTAGTGCCGTTTTAAATAGTTATGTTAATCTTAACATTTAATTCACGTAATACTTTCATAAACACAGTAAAATATTTCTGAACGAAGTATTTTTCTTTCAGAGCATAATTTTATTCAGTTTTCTTTTCGTTTAAAACTTATTGTACTTGAAGCAATTTTATCCAAAAGTCCTCAAACACGGATGGAGTGAAATACTGCTGTAATGTCTGCTGTGATTTATGTTACTAGATAACAGTATTGTTATATTTCTTGTCTGCGGAATAATTTTTTTTCATCAGTTTATTTTTGTTTCAATCTGTAAGGACATGATAATCGGCTACAATACAGATGCAATGTTTTTAATTTAATGATTTTATTCCCGAATTCTAGCTTGTGTTTTCTTTGCACCCCTTGGAAAATTGTAATTCATATGCACTGTTGTTACTGTAGTACCCAGTGGTGCACTAGGACCATGTAGATTGGTGCGTAGTCGGGGAGGGGATGCGCGCACTAGAGGCAGTAACTGAAGTTCTGTATGACAGAGTAGCAGACAGAAACCGCTAGATCTTAGGAATTATTGCGGAGCCGAGCCGTACTAGTAGTAGCGTTACTGATGCTTTTACTGCCAGGACATTTTTAAAATGGACATCAGGATACAGCTAAAGGGACTGCCAACTTGGAGACCTCAAACTTTCTTTTTTAAAAAATCACACATCTATTGCAGGCTACAGTATATAAATTAATTGGAGAGGGCACCAAAGAAATACCTGAAAAAATAACTACATAGAAGTTCACTGACATATCGTTTACAGAGAACTGTGTGGTTTTATTCTTTTTAATTTTGTATAATACCGATTTATATTTATTTGACTTCAATCAATAATTAGTCCCAGTTCGGAAAGAAAATTTGTATTGCGTGAAAGGGAACTTTGCCAACTATTTAAATTGGTTAAATATGTGCATTGTGATATTCTAATATTCTAATAAGGTTATTTTAGTGTAAGTGGGATTTTTATGAAAGACTTAGTGTCATTCAGTCCGTAAGTGCGTTGCTTTGCGTACTCTTTCTAAACAAGCAATTTGGCCGTAGTAGCTTGCGAAACAATTAATTACATCACCTATTGTAAAGGCTTTCAAAGTCCCAAACTTTACACGTAACATTTAACACTATACACGTTCCTAGTGAAAAATTAAGACCGATTATTTGATTTAAAAGACGCTATTCTACGCTCCCTCGTGTCATTTTATTGACTTAAACTTTCTTCAGGTTCAAGTTGATTTTGCATCTCGACCTGTGGAGTCTAACGGTGGAGAAATGGGCTGATTGGGGTACAGCTGATGTGAGATCGATGGGGACAATGCGGGTGCCCGGCGTTGGCGTCTCGGTCTGGGGTCGCCTATTGCTGCTGCTGTACTTTTTGGCAGCCTCCGAGTCTAGGCTCGCTCATGCCTGCCCCGGGCTCATCACCAGTGGCTGCAGCTGCACAGATGAACGGTCCAAGTCTCATGCAACTGCGGTTGTACGGAAAAGGGTGAGCTGCAGCGGGGAAGAACTTTCTGAAACTCCTCAAGTCAGCCTCCTTCCAAACCGGACCGTTACCTTGTAAGTTAAATTACATTGAATACTTGACTTCTTTGACCTTAAGTAAATGTCTTATTTTATTGTGAATCTTTGAATGTTGTGAATACGTTTTGACTGGGACTTTTTCTTTTATGCTGGGTTTTTTTTAGTGTATATCCCAAAACACTTTTCAGTAAGTACAATTAGTATATTATTTTAGTTATGGCTAGTAGCTTTAGGAGGCCACAATGGCAAAGAAATCCCAGCCACAAATTCTAAGATTCTGATGTTGAAGAGTATGGCTGGAATAACACACTAGATTAAGGTTCTGGACTGCACTGAAATCATTGTTAGGTCAACGTGATGATCGTGTTGGCCTGGAGGTGGATAAGGAGTAGATCTGTCAGTTGTGTGTCGTAATAATGGTTAACCCAGCTGAAAAGCCTTCTGCTTATAAATGTTCTCTCAACAATAATAACACTATGCAGACAGATGAAAAGAATGATGATATAGAGTGGGAGTTTCAGGAGGAGAAACTGGGAAACATTTTAAAGAAGTCACCCTAGGAATGTTGCATCAGATAGGTACATCCCTGTAGTGATGTTTGAATTTGAACATACTGTGGCAGAAAATGCAATGGCTTGTGATTTCTCAGCTGCAGCTTTGCAGAGGCTATGACAAATGTTGCTAAAAAGAGACACTGTAAATGCAATATGTGGAAGTAAAATACACCAGATATAAATGTATGTGTATAGTTAACACTCAGTTAGTAGTACAGCAGTACAGTAGTCCCGTTGTGTACTACTGTTACTACTATTCCTTCTGGTCACCGGTGGGACATAAAGATGAATGAATGGTGAACGCCTTCTTATGTTTTAAAGAAGGTAGAGGTACCACTTGGGTCATACATACTGCTATAGCATCGTTGACTGTTCACAACTAGTTAAACTAAATTCACCTTATCCACCTTCCAAACCAAATGGGTTATATTGCATGATACTGATGCAAGATGTGATATTATCTGGTAATTATTTCAGCTGGTGTTCTTTATTATATCAGCTTTACCTTACAAGTCCAGTCCCTTTTGCATGAAGTAACACTCTGTGCTGCTTAGCAGTTTGCTGCAAAACAGGCATCTGACACAGGGCTAATTTTTCAATTTCCAATTTTCCAATTTGGAATTGCCAATTATAGTAATGTATCTCTGCTTGTTGACACAATATCCACCATCACCCAGCGAGGATGAGGAAGTACAACTAGTCTCCTCCAATCCTAGTGGCACCCATCTCATTTTAAAGTCTGCTGTATATGCTACACTGTCAGCACCAGAGGTTCAGCGTGATTGGAGGAAAGGCACGTCCCTCTTGGCAATACTGCAACTGTGCGAGTGCTGTAAAGCAGGTAGGACACACTCGTTAGTGACCTGCCGATTGAACCCAAACCAGCACAGGCAACGCTCTGCCAATTGTACTCTCGCAATCACAATTAGTGAATGACATTATCTGGATTTCGAACCGGCGAAATCCAGCTCATAGGCCAAGCGAGCGCCTTTTGGACTGACCCAACATGGGGCTCTTTGCAGGCTAGCTGTCAGCATTCAGAGAACTCACCCTACAGGTCAATGTTGTACGGTGAAGTATGACACCTATAGCATTGTAAACGCTAAGGAACAGAAATAGTTATTATTTCTTACTACAGCTAGAAAATGTAATCTAGGAAAAAGACCTTGGTTCATTTTGTTGTTGATCCTGAATCAGCGAGCCCTTGTTTAACCAGCATGTCATTTTTTTCACTTTTTCACATCCATGTCACTTTAAATCTGCGATTAACTGGAGGAAATGTGAAGGCCATTCCCCCCTCCCCCTCTCCAGCTGACTTGGCCTTGTGAAACCAGAATAAGTAGAAACACATTCCTCCTCATTTTTCTGCTCCCTCTCTGTGCTATAATGGTGGCATGGCTTCCTCTTGTAATGCCATAACCTCCCAGTAATCAGCCAATCCCCTCAAAATCACTTTCTGTTCGCTGAGACCCAGGGTTTCCTTAACCTTCAGAGTCGAATCACTGTCGTCATATAAGGCAAGCAACAAGACTGGTCAGTCACCATTTTCTGCTAGTGTATCAAAGGCCAGTGGGATTTTAACATTTACTTGATATGTCTGTTTATTTTTGCTATTAATTTGCAATAGTGGAGAAAAGTATATATTGTAGATTATAAGAAAAAGGAAAATCTATTTTTTTCAGCCCAGAATGTTTAGTTACACAGTTATATTTTTTACTAATAATGGTTTCTTAACTATAATATTTACAATGTAAAAGTTATTGAAAATCTCTGGTCTTAGCAAATGTCACGATTCTATTTAACTCAAGAACTGACTGAATCGTTTTTGTTAGAATGAACATTTTATTTCTCTTTGCGCAGATACACGAGCAGAGGGTAGGTGGTGATAATCTGAAATGGAAAAACAATTTAAATACAAAACAAAAGCGATATATTTTATGTCCTAGAGAGCCCTAGCGCTCCCATAAATAGTTATTGTTTGACTCCCCTGGTCCTTCTCCAAAATCCCATAAGACGGGCCCAGTCTCCACATAGGGCCCAGTAAAGCCCATGCTTGCCCAGCAGTGAATGCAAAGAAGGGACTGCTGGAGGATTTATGTAAGAAGGACCTGAAGTTGGCCAGCGATTCATTTATATGGCTTTGTGTTCCCAATTAATAAAGGTGAAGATAAACATCTGTGAAGCACATTTCTGGAATTGAGAGGGAACTATTAAAACCCGGGATGCTGGAGGTGTAAGCATTTTAGTTAATCCCATACCATGGCACCTTTTCATTCTGTATAATTGTTTTTCCACATGTGTTTAGCATACTGTGTAACATTTACAAAGCTTCTTTTCTTTGAGGAGTTCAACGGTGTTTTAGCCACCCGAAAACTTTCTATCTAAATAAAAAAGGCTACCGGTGACTTGATGTTCAGGCTTTTCTGCTGGCGGCTCCAAAGCCGCCATCTTGCTTATGAAAGAAACTTCAGGTTTCCCCGGAATGGGAAGTTCTTGCTGGGCTTCCCTAACTATGAGCGTGGCACAGTGGTGGAGCTCAGTGTGACAGACCACTGGCCACACGTGTAGCCCGTCGCACCTCTCCCGTGTCCTGTCTCCGCCTCCCTGCTCTCCAGGGCAGTTTTGAAACATCTCCTCCAGAGGCTGGTAGACGGGGCTAGGGGACTATAGGGCTAGCAGGGCCTTTCACCCTGCCTAATGTGCAACAGCTGGTTCCCATAAACATTCCAGCTCAGGCCTATACCCAGGGGACTTACTGGTAGGGCTTGTTTATTGAAATCGTCTGATGGTTGTTGCTCCTATACAATTAAAAGAAACAAATCACAAATCCTACTAATTAGGTTATCTAGAATGGGTGTAAAAAAACTGATGAATCGATGAATATAGAAATTTTCTCAATGGTACGGATCATATCCTATGTTTTTTGTTTCTGTAGCAAAATGTTGCATTTAGATAATATAAGGATGTCTAAAGCAAATGGACATTTGACTTTTCTCACCAGACTTTATGTTAAAGCATTACACAATACTATTCACCCTTGCTTTCTTTCTAGCCCTTTTTTTCCTTTCACTGTGTCCTCTTGTCTCTCTCTTCTCTCATGAGTTCATCCACATGCAGTAACTCAGAACCTAAATATTTAGCCATCTTGGTAGGAAACTGCGATGTCTTAATTTGTTCCAGATGTGGGTCCTGTCCGGGTCTGTACTTAGGGCTAATTACGTGGGGCTGTGAAGACGCTCAGTCCCCCAGAGAAGGAGAGACCGTGGTTGCTGCCTGGCAGGGTGTCCGGAGGACCTAGTCTAGCAGAGGTCCGGAACGGTTGTGTACCCCAGAGAAAAATAGAGACTCTAAGGAGATAAATATGTTTATGTTTTTTTTCTGTTTTGCTACACTACAGACCTACACTGTATAGTGTTTTATTCGTTTTCTTCCATGAACTCAATTTACTTCAATTACTCTCACTACTTTAGTTTTTTTATTATTATTAAGATTTACACATTGCTCTTTTGCGTCATCATTTGAAGATTATTTTATCATGTTGTCTTTCCCAATCTATGTGGGAAATGGGAATGTTGCAGTTTAATTAAATTAAAAGAAACCAAAAATAATGCATTTTCCAATCCTCACTATTCTTACACACTGACTATATAATTTCTGGTCATGTTCTCCTCTCTCCAGTCTTAGGAGACTGCACTATTTTAAATTCTGCTCCTGGACCAAATTTACAGTTAGAGCCAGGTGCAGATGATATATGCCCATTTAGCAAATTAAGACATGCATTCTCACGTGGCCTTGGTTGGGGCGGCTCAGCCTCTTCCTTTCTGCCCACCGCTATGTTTCCGCACTACAGTGCATATGTGCACGTGTACGCTGATGGCGGTCAGTATCTGTGTGCATTTGCATGTGTGTAAACAAGAATGTGTGCGAGTGTGTGAAAACAATTGTGCATTTGCATGTGACTATAAGAGTATCTGTGTTTTCCACTAACCTGTCCCACTTCTTTAGCCCCACACCCCGAAGCACCCTGAATTGTCTCTGAATTGTCATTTAACTATAGTACAGTATTGTGTACATGTATTACATATAGGCACATGTAAATAAATTCTGTAAAGTGAAGTTGCTTTCAAAAAAGATTAAATGAAAAGTTTTTAAATATAAAATAAAACTATAAAGGGCAGTAAACGGAAAAAAACAACAAAAAAAACACGAAAACAACCAAATCTTTGGTGTGAACATCCTTTGCCTTAAATACTACTTCAATTCTCTTAGGTAAACTGTCGTGCAGTTTTATTAGACAATTGGCTGGTAGATCTTAGAGAGCATCTTGGAGAACTTTCCACAGTTCTTCTACAGACTTTGTTTCGCTTGCTTCTTTCTGTCATGGTAATCCCAGACAGCCTCGATGATGTTGAGAGCAGGGCTCTATGGAGGCAAAACCATCTGTTGCAGAACTCCTTGGTCTACTTTTGCACAGTACTGTATATATCTCTTTTGTAGTTCTGTTATTGTCAGTTAGTAATTTAGTATTTCAGTTCTAATTCCTAAATTTGTCTTGCCTTACACCAGGACAAGCACAGTTTTTGGTTAGGTTTATTTTAAAAGTTGATATGTTTGTTCAGTTTAGACTATTCTTGATCGGAAGTTTGAGTTGAGTTATTATAATTTCTACCTGTTGTTATTGTATTTATTTATTTTAATGCAAAATTTAAAAAAACATATCTGATTACTCTTGGTCGGGACACACCCCGACGGGCCACCCATTTAGTTTAAAATGTTTGCTCATTGCACTCAGGGCTTTGCAAAGGTCACTTGATGAGGTGAAAATTTTGTTGGGGGATAGGGTAACAAGTTTACGAGAGAAACAAGTTTCTCACGAGAGGCGAGACTGTAAACCGTGTTTGTGTTGACATTGAAAGGTGACGGCCCTCACACAGAATTCAGTTATGCCGGTGTTCCTCCTTGATCTAGTGGGTTGTCTCATGGTGTCCTTGGCTCTGTTGAATTTGATATGGCACACCTCGGATGATGCAGCTGCTGCTGTGTGCTTATGCTTTCCTTGTAGTCTTGACTCAAACAAGATTGTGTTCATGTGGAAGTGTGTGTGCGTTTATATATCACTGCCATTGTCAGACCTCCAAAAATCAAATGAGAATGTTTTGGTTATATATAACTTATATAGGTTTGTGTGACCTATGCAGATATTTGTGCCTTATTTCTTGCTTTCTTGCTTATTTCATGGGAACCACGTTCTGTACTTGTCCTGGTGTGTTGAGCACTTATGTCTGCATGCACTGACATACATGCACAGTTGTCGTGCTTGTCATTTTAATCCATTGCATACAGTGAGACTCAATGCAGATGGTCACTGCTTTTGGTTTTCCCCCAGTTTGTCTTTTTTCCATGTTTCCATCAAACGTCTGGTACAGAAGTGCCTTTTCTGTGCACTGACTTGCATTTTGGCTGCAGTCGATTGTATCTGTCTAAAACAAAAAAAGACAATGCTCCTTAAGTTCCGTTTAAACCTTATTCCAGAACAAATAGCAGTCGCACACTCACCCAGCTTGGGTGGCAGCTGTGTGCCTAGTCCGCTGTGGTGCCCTGGTCCACTGGGTTTCTCGCTGGATACATAATTTAAATGGGTAAAAGCGTATCTAGGTGGCAAGGAAAGACTGCATTAAGAATTCCTATGGTCTACATTACAGCTGAGAGGTTTCCTTCTTGGGAGAAAATACAGAGTGGGCAGGAGGTAGGGTTGATCTGTGCAGGCATTAGCCTGAGAGCCTGTACGGCACTGAGAAGATATACAAACGTGGATCTGAGACAGGGCAGGCTGAGTGGAGCTTGCAGCACCTGTCAGTGCCACATAGCCTCTGACCTATTGACCAGCGTGGTCAAAGACAAGGTCAGGGGTCAAAATTCAAATGCATGCCATAATGCTCATTCATAATGCTCGTATCGTCTTGTCTCATTGGCGACATCTCCATGATGTTTTCTGGTCCTGGTCACTTCAGAGTTCTCTGTTTATTTACCCTTCATAGATATTGTTGTTTTAAATGGCTTGGGGAATTCTCCATAGCAACGTTATACCCGCGGGTGTTTCTTTATTGTTATTTTAGTCATTCCTTTCAACTCGACTCTTTTTATCTGACTCCAAAGTTATATAACCCTCCCTCTTTACCTCATCTCTTCCCAGCCGTTCCTACCCCTAAACCCCCTGTCCCTCTTGTTCTCACTGACTTTGCTCCATCTGGGGAAAGGGGTTGGGTCCTGTGGCAGGCATCACTGTGGCCAGTGTGTGAGTGAGAAGGGGAGGCGTGTGTCACAGGTACAAGCTTTGCCACGTGACTATTCCTCATTCCCGGGCAGGAATTTTGTGAATACGTAATCTCTGAAAGTTGTTCAGGAAGGCTTAACCAAATGACAGAATTGATTTACAGTACTGTCTACTCAAAGCTCAATCGCTGGTTCTCAGTCATATGTCTGATGAGTGAGAAAGATTCTGTGAGATTCTGTGCAAAGTGCCAATTTGACCATTTTTGTCTGCTGCTTGACAGTGAGCTCCGTCACACCAATGAAATGTTCTCTGTTTTCTCATTTTCAGTGTACTAGCACTGGTCCAGCGTTGTTAAGTTATTTGGGTCAGGGTGCATTTGGCCTACCCACCGTGAAAGCAAACAAAACAAGTTCCCAGCAGCCTTTGTCCACAGCAGAAAACACTGTACTGGGTTATAAGAGAACAATGAGACAATGTTATTCTGGTTTTGCTTGCATTCCGATTGTTTGAAAAGCCGAGTTGCACCAAACTGCCTCATTAAGCCCTTAAGAACAGTACTGGATTATTTAAATGGATTGTCGTACTTAGTAGAATCACTTGATGGAGCTTTCTTTGTGATGCTCGGCCTAAGTAAACTGAAGGGAAGTCCGAGGAGCAGCCTCACTCAAGCCAATTTAATTTAACTAACATGTATTGAACTGAAATTTATTGACCCAGAATTGGGCATTAAACAACCAAATGGGCCCAAGTATACTGCTTAAAGTGCTCCTCTTTTTAGGACCTGGTGAAAAAGTGTAATTGTCACGTAAGGGTTTTTCAGAGTCTGTATCCACAAGGAGAGACATTGGAGGAGTGTAAAAAGATGCACAAAGAGGCATGGTCTGTATGTGTGTTTGTGTATAAGCATATACAGTATGTGGGTGTATGGTGTGTGTGTGTGTATGTGTATGTGTATGTGTTTATATATGTAAGCATTCAGTATGTGGATGTATACTGTGTGTGTCTTTGTATGAGCATATACAGTATGTGTGTATGTGTGTATGTGCGCGCGTGTGTGTGCTTGAGTGTGTGTGTGTGTGTGTGTGTGTGTGTGTGTATTGGTGGGAGTGAGGGCATGTGTGGCTACAGCTCCTAAAATAGGATTCCGGCCTCTCTCCTTTAATTAGGGGCTGTTTATAAAACCAGATTAATTTTAGACCTAGGAGGAGCTGCAGGAATCTTTCATGCTGTTATATTCTTCTCCACTGCAAAGACTGGCTTTTACTCAATTTCTCTCTCAATTCCCCCCTCTCTCTCACTCTCTCACAAACACACACAGATACACACACTCTCATAAACACACTAACACCCTTACACTCACTTACACACACCCTCACATGCTGTTATATTTTACTCCACTGCAAAGACTGGCATCTACTCAATTTCTCTCTCTCACTCTCACACACACACACACTCTCTCTCTCATACGCACACACACCCACACCCCTCTCCAGGTTACCACACACGCAGTGCAGCAGTGCTCTTCATAATAAACACTGGTCCTGAAACAAAGGAGCGGAGCCTCCCAGCTTGTCACTCAATGTGGTGTAGGATGTCCGCTTTGGCCTCTTTACAGGCCCCGTTTCCCTTCATGAAGAGTTTTTAGGTGCCAGAAACACTCCTGTACTGTCAGGAAGAAAATAGCTAATTTGTTATACATTCCAATGGATGGAACTGATTTCAGGTCAGTCTGAGGGTGTGTGCTGCTTGAATATTTTTTTTCAATCACATGCTAAAAGAACTAATACGAACAGTCTACTTGTGTTTGATCAAATGCAGTGGGTACTATGTTCATGTTAGTGCTTCAGACAGTTCTTAAACTGTATTGAATTGATTGCAGAAATAAACTTCAGCCGCTCCCATCCAGTAACGGAATAACAGCATGTTTCATTTGTCTCATTTGAATGGCTCAATCAGTGTTCATGCTGCTGTTTACATAAAGGTGTTATAAGCCAATACATGGATAATTCTTTGACATGCAGTTTGGTCCTTGATGGAACCAAGGTGGCAAGCAAAGGGCAATGGAGACATTCACTTTGCAAGAAGCATTGACTGGGTTAATGCTGGCTTTTGCAGGGGCGCTTTAGTCTGGCATGTCTGACATGTTGCCTCCTCTGGCCACGTGGAGTGCCGTGCTAGGTCGGCCGCCCCTTGAGTGGCTCTCCACCCTGAGAGCGGGGAGTCCTCTTCGCTGTCAGCGTTATCAGACCAGGTGATTAGTGCAGAACTTTCAGCCCATTGCTGCACCACTCTATTTGTTCACTTATCCCAGGAACAAATAGAGGCTTGCGGGCAAGGAGTTCTCATTCTCTCACACATACACACGCACGTATAGTCTCACACTTACCTTCATATACTTGCATACTCTCATACTCAGACTCTCACTCACATACTCTCATACTCTCATTCTCACACTCTCACTCTCATTCACATAGAGTCTCATACTCACGCTCTTACTCACATACTTACTCATACTGACACTCACACTCTCATACACACACTCTCTCGCATACACTTTCATACTCACATTCTGTTTACTCACATTCTAACTCTCATCAACTCACACTCTCACACTGTCCCTCGCACACACTTATACATGAATGGATACAACTCACACACTCACACTTGGTCATACAAACTATGTCACACATACATTCACAATCAAACACACATAGTCACACACACACAAACATACACACATCGACACACACAAACACACTCACTCATACTCACCTACAGACACACTCACACATTGTAGCGCAAATTGTCACACACAGACACACTTTCTCCTGCTCTCTCTCTTCCAAGGTCCTTTCGAGGGGGGGCTCCTGTGGTGTGACAGCTTGTGAGGAAAGTAAATAGAGGCTCAGGCTTCATTAGTGCTGGGGGCCGAGCCACATTACAATAAAAAGCTGCACAGAGGGACCTGGCACTCCGGCCTGTCTGGGCAATCCTCCTCCCAACTCCCCCTCCCTCCTTGAGCCCACTAAC
The DNA here is from genome assembly GCA_025775065.1 of Hiodon alosoides. Lineage (NCBI taxonomy): Eukaryota > Metazoa > Chordata > Actinopteri > Hiodontiformes > Hiodontidae > Hiodon > Hiodon alosoides. The sequence continues at coordinate 12,409 of JAOYSI010055671.1, forward strand.
AAACCACTGGCCTCTTAACGAGATACATGTGTCAAGGAAGCAGACCTGCATTCTATTAGTGTTTACTAATACAGCACACACACCCATGTGTCAGAAAACACTTCCACTGGCAGGAGGTCCGGTGACACTCAAAAAGTCATGGGGGGGCTTTCTTATTGACCCTACTTCATGCCTTTAGTTTTTTTTGTAGAGGGATTATCTTTGTAGCTCCTTGTTACATGCCACTTTTACAGTACTTTTATAAAGGCGTTGTTTGGCATCTTTGAATGGGGCATTTCTTTGGCTGCCACATTTTAATGAGATTAAACTGTCCCCCTCAACTCTGTATCCAGCTGGATCGAGGTGTGAAGTAAAGAACACAGTAGCGGCAAGTTTGGGGATGTGGTGCGTGGTGGTGCAGGCCTGTCCGGGCCGTGTGTTGAAGGGGTCGGGCCTTCCGGCACGTCAGTAACCAGGGCGCTTGGCAGCGAGAGCTCTCGGCCCGTTTTTTTTTCTGGGAAACATCTGCCGTGCAGCCCTGCTCTCCATCAGCGCCGTGATCAATGTAGGGGTGCTAGAGCTATAGGAGCTGGATTTCGTCACAGCTCTCCCTTTCAGCTGGGGCTCCTTTCTCCCACTGATGCTACCTCCTCAGTGAAATCACAGTCACAGGACACTGAAATATGTGCTCTGGTGTGCACCTCCATTTCCGGCCCCGCAACTAGGCTGAAGGGTATCAAGCTCCTCCCGATGCAGACACAATCGGGAGTTCTCAGCCAGGGCCAAGTGGAAGACAGTCTCGCAGCACTCCATCCCTTCCCCCATCCCAGCACAAAACTGAAATCAAATTCACCATATCTTACAGATATGGGGAATAACTCACAGGTCTGTTTCCCAGTTGAGTCAAACACAGGCTTTGCACCAGGGCTGCATCTCTCAACCATGAGAAACCCACCACATAACAACATACTCCAATACTTGCCCAGTAGTAGTAAATCGCAGCACTTGGAAAATAATCTGCCGACAGCCAAGTTTTGTAATGGAGCTTTTAATAAATCTAGGCTCAAAGACACCATAAGCAGGCCCTGTCGGTCAGTCCTCCATGTTTGAAGTATGAGGGAAGATTTCTCAAGTGACATGGCCCTGTGTTACGTAAAACCCCCCCAAAAAACGAGTTCATTTGTTGCTGATTCAAATCCCAGAAAGTGCAATGCTCTTGATTGTTTAAAGAAAGTACTTAACCTAAATAACTTAATCTGACTAAATAAATTGATAAATTCTGAGCTGTGTAAATGGATCGCAGTGGTGAGGCTTTGTGTTTTTAACACTCCTCATGTGAAGTGTCATACATTTCACAATTGTGCTCATTCCCATGACTGGAATGTCTGGTTTTGAGCAGGGAACTTTATGACGACAAGAATTCGGCAGCTGTCCTGTAAGTCAGTGCAGAGGGCAGTTGGGACCCAGTTTACTAACTTTTTGTAACTGAGGTAGAGTTTGTGCCTTGAGGTAAAGCAAGCTCCATTGAACTCTAGTTGGCTGGATGCTTTTCTGAACTGACCTCTGCACTGCGCGTGGTCCTCAGGCGATGTGGTTTTTTTCAAGCCTAATGATGTTTAGGCAATGGCGTGTCGAATTGTTTTGACTTTCTTTATTACATTTAACCTGCACCCTCAAATTAGTTTGCTTTGGGGATCCTGGTGATGGGTGGGGGCAGCCCCTGATCCAGCCTAATTTCCTCCAGTCTTAATTTCATTGCATCTCCACACTGAACGTGACATCTCCACTCCCCCCCTCCCCTCCCCCCACTATCTATGATGGCCGGGCATGCCTGCAATTAGCTCTGTTATGATTGTCTGTATGATTGTTATTGTTATTTTTGTTGTCTTAATAGAGTGCTGGGCTAGCTTATGCTGGGGTGGAACAGGAGAGACATTGGGATGTAATGAGGGCAAAGAGCTTAACTTGCTGAAGGTTTCTTATTAAATTTAAATCCCTCTTAAGACTGCGATCCCAAGACTCAGATCCAGCCTGTGGTTTTCGGCCCGGCCTCACAGCCTAAACAGTGGCTCTCCCACTCTGAGAAATAGAGAGACTCTTAGGAATGGAGTGGTGCCATGGGCCTGTAGCTGTACGCGGTTGCTGGTCCCCCCTCCCCCCTCCACTGAGGGCTAGGGCTGCTGGAGGAACGTGGTGACAGGGGAAGCCTACCTTTCCAAGGGCTGGGTCTTCGAAGAGCCTCTGTGAGATCCATTTATTTAGTATCCGACTTGGGAAGTAAGCAAGAACAAATTAAAAGAAAGAAAGAAAGAAAGAAAGAAAGACAAAGGAAGAATAGAAATCTTACCTTATTAAAAACAGATTTCTGAAATGAAAAACAGGATATCCTGTCCTGTTTCAGTAGGATTTTATAGGGGTGTGTTGCTAGGGTGGAGGAGAAGAGGAGGGAGGTGTTATTATAGGCCTCTTTTCCAGCAAGCAGCTGCCGTTTAAAAATGTCTCTAAGAATGCAGTTCAGCTGTCTACATTGTAATGGTATAGCATTCAGAATCCAGACCCAGCTGCAGTTCACCCACCCAAGCCCACGCACGCACACTTGCATGCACGTACAGACACAAACACAAAAATCTGCCCTGCCTAAACAAGAGAATTGTCCTGTGTCCTATGAATCTTCTTCCCTCCCTCGGTATGTTGGGCTCCGGCACCAACAGAAGGTCAATCTGTGTCATTTGGCGCATCCCGTTAGGAAACGAGACGGGCCGGGTACTCTGCTATCTGCAAGGGGGGCAGCCCACCTTGTCCTTTTCCACTCTAGCCATGGACTGCTGCACCTCACAACTGGGATGACAGGAATAAATCAGCAGATACATTTTTTTCTGGATGTCTGATGTGCCTCTCGTGTCTCTGTCAAAGGCTTTGTGGGCTGGGGAAGCAAATTGAACAAGCCAGCAGAGTGAGTGGCACAGCCCAGGGAGGGCCGGCGCGGTTTCCTGCTGCGGTGACAGGGCCCTTTGTCTGCCAATGAGCATCTTGGCGAATTAGTGTCTGTATTGTGTGCTCATGGGGCTGGCTGAAGGTATACCATCATTGTGTGAAAGACAGCAACCTTTCAGCGCCGGTGGTCACTATAGAAACCCAGTGCAGTCTTGGTGCTCAGGGACTTTGTTGGAGTGGGGTAGGTGGAAAGCCCTGTGCACTTACATAAACAGTTGCAGCCTGATTCTGTCTCCACGACGCATTTCATTCATTCCTGAGAGAGCAGCACATCTCAAGAGAAAGGGCTGACTGGAGGCAAGAGTGTTTCATTATTGTTGAAGTGCATCTGTGATCACTAGGTGCATGAGTCTGCATGTACGCATGTGTGTGTGTGGAGTGGGAGAGAGAATAGGGGAGTGATCTTTCCTTATATGTTACTGTGTCTTTTTTTTAATTATGGTGTTATGGTGGAGAAGCTGTGTATGTGTGTGTGTGTGTGTGTGTGTGTGTGTGTGTGTGTGTGTGTGTGTGTGTGTGTGTGTGTTTATGACAGTATGAGTGTGTCTGCAAGTGTGTACGAGACAAAATAGACATTCAGAAGCCAAACCAGAGAAAGGGAACAGAAGGTTCTTCATTCTTCTAATATCTTCCAAGAGCTTTCTATCCGTCTCCATCTTTCTTCTCGTACCTCTACATCTGCTTCCTTTATAAGCCAACATCTCTTTTCAGGAGGGGCAATCAAAGCTGAGTGGAGTTTTTCAGTTAGATGTGCAAGCCTGGCTTTGGGATGCGTCTCAGATTGTGGGCCTGAGATGAGAGAGGACCTGGGGCGCTTGGGCTGGGCCCCGTCTGCAGACCCAGCCCCACCACAAGGCCGACCACCGGGCCGTCTGAGGAGAAGCCAAACCCGCTTTACCATAATCATCCCATGAAAAACAAACACGCAGAAATGATTGTGATGCCAGAAGATTGAGCATCTGCATCTAAGTGACTGGAACAAATTATCAGCAGACCTCACCCTTTCAGACTGAGTCAGTGGTATTCTGTCCTGGACCTGGACCTCCTTTTGTTAATTGGATATGGGTTGTGGATTTGACGTCTTTTGACAATTACCTTCTGTAAAATTTTGGTACCAAATTATTGTACCATACATATACTAATTCGATGTGTGTCTTGCCTGTGAAAAGATGAAGCAGTAGTGTTTTAAAAACAGTGTTTTATTTTGTTTCTCTTAAATTGGTAGTATTCAAAATTAATAATTTAACTGATTATCAATTTATAATCAATTTATAGTTTAACTGTCTTATACACTTGGAAAAAATAATTATTGATGAGATAATTATTTCCGATTACCTATCATACTTTAAAAAAAATTTCCTCATGGTACAAATGAACAAAAACAAGTAAAATGAATGTGTAGAAGTTGCTTTTCTTTGTGCACACATACAACAACATCGTCACAAAACTTTCAAAGCAAACCGTGTTGGGACTAGTTTTCAAAGAACATCTAAGTCTAATTAATTGACAAATACACTATATGGACAAAAGTATTGGGACACCTACACATTACACCTACAGGAGCTTTTATGACATCCCATTCTAAATCCATAGACATTAATATCGAACCCACTCTTCTGGGAAGGCTTTCTACAAGATTTTGGAATGTGTCTGTTGGAATTTTTGCCCATTCTTCCAGAAGAACATTTGCGAGGTCAGACACTGATGTTGGACGAGAGGGCTTGGCTGGCAATCTCCATTCTAGTTCATCCCATCGAGGCTATCGAGGTGTTCGATAGGGTTGAGGTCAGGGCTTTTGTGCGGGCTAGTCAAGTTCTTCCACACCAAACTCATTCAACCATGCCTTTATGGACCTTGCTTTGTGCACTGGGGCACAGTCATGCTGGAACAGAAAACTGTTTCCACAAAGTTGGAAGCATAGAATTTTCCAAAATGTCTTGGTAAGCTGAGGCATTAACATTTCTCTGTTCCCTGTGGAACTACGGGGCGTAGACCAACCCCAGAAAAACAACCCCATAGCATTATCCCTCTTCCACCGAATTTTATAGTTGGTACAATGCAGTCAGGCAGGAAACGTTCTCCTGGCATTCGCCAAACCCAGACTCGTCCATCAGACTGCCAGATAGAGAAGCGTGATTCGTCACTCCACAGAACACGTTTCCACTGCTTCAGAGTCCAGTGGCGGGTGCTTTACACCACTCCATCCGATGTTTGGCATTGTGCTTGGTGATGTAAGGCTTGCATACAGGTGCTCGACCATGGAAACCCATGCCATGAAGCTCCCGGCGCACAGTTTTTGTGCTGATGTTAATGTCGGAGGAGGTTTGGAACTCTGCAGTTATTGAGTCAGCAGAGTGTTGGCGACCTTTACGTACTATGCGTCTCAGCACTCGGCGACCCCGCTCTGTAACTTTATGTGGTCTGCCACTTTGTGGCTGTGTTGCTGTGATTTCTAAACACTTCCACTTTGCAATAATACCACTTACAGTTGATCGTGGAATATCTAGGAGGGAAGAAATTTCACAAACTGACTTGTTGCAACGGTGGCATCCTATTACAGTACCACGCTCGAATTCAGTGAGCTCTTTAGAATGACCCATTCTTTCACAAATGTTTGTAAAGGCAGACTGCATGGCTAGGTGCTTGATCTTATACACCTGTGGCAATGGGACTGAATGAAACACCTGAATTCAATGATTTAGAGGTGTGGCCCAATACTCTTGTCAATATAGTGTAGGTTGTCGCAAATCCAGCATACACAGGGGACTGACGGGGGACCAGAATTGAATACCACTGCCTTTAAGTGTATTATAGGTGTCAGCGCTGTGTTGTAGTTGAGCTCCATCCATCCCTCCACCGAGAACTGCTGAGGTGCATTGAGTTAAGTGTTGCTCAGATCTCTCGTACACTCTGCAGGTAAGCAGCGCTGCTGTAAAGCAGGACACTAATGCTGCACTGATACGAGATCAGATGGCCTGGACTGAGGTAACGTGTGTTCATATCAAGCTCCATAGAGCCATGATTGTGTTCTCCACAAACTAATTCAATTCGCTGGCCATCAGGCAGGCGGCGCGGTTATTTTAACAAAGCTTCTCTATTGACTTTTATATGCCTTTCCCCTGTGATGTTGAACATTACTCTCCATCTCCCCTGTGCAATTATAAATCTTCTCTGAAAGGCTTTATTGATTTATCTGAGTCTCACGGCCATCCGCTCCAGAAACACCCTTAGTAGCCGCTGTCTTTTCTTGTGTGGCTGAGGCTTAAAAATGCTTTTCTCCCACTCTCTTTCCCTCCGTCTCTCCCTCCCCCTCTGTTTCTCACTCTGTTATTCTCTGTTTTTTGGCCCATTCCTGGACACAATGCTGTCCCTCAGATGGCTGTCCAGGAAGTGTTCTCTCTGTGACCTATGACCTCCACTGGCCGAGTCCTGAATAAACAGCTAATTGGCTGGGTTTCCTGTTTGGCCTGATGGGACCATTGCCTATTTTGGTCTGTTTACAGTGTCTCATCTTGGAGTAGCACCCTTTGCATTGTTTAAAATTGCTCCTGCCAAAGAACAATGCATAGCCCTGCGCAGTATTCCTCCAAAAATGCTCTCCGGGTGACTTAATTCTTAATGGCATACATGTTAAGGACTTAATCTTTCCACACATTTGGTTTCAATGGGCCCCTCATTAATGGGTGAATGGTATTTACTGGGATTTTGTTTGAAAAACAGAAGAAATATCACAAATTGCTTCCCCCTCTCCTGCAGTTTAGAGTTTCCCCTTACTGCTGCAGGGCTAGTGATGGCTGCTGTGAGTTTCTGGGCTGGTGATCAGAGATAACGTAGAGTCTGCTGAATCAGTCAGACCGAGCACTGGTATGAGCTGTGCATCTAGATGAACGTAACCTTTACCTAGATGCACGCACGCACAATCCATCCCCAGACAATCTAATCAGGCGGTTTTTCAGAAAAAACAGCCGTCTGGAGAGAAAATAGAGGCCTATCTTGCATCTGTACTCTCTGCATTGCATTAATGGGCTTGTCTCGTGGCCAGGCCCAGCTCTGTCTTCTCCACTCTGCGTTGAATTATGCAAGCAATACCGGATCTTCTGTAGCTTTCATCCCAGGCCTGTATTAGGTTATAGAGGAGGTTGTGTGCCCAACTGAAGCGTGGGACTTTAGACATGGAGATCCAGGGTGCAAATGTGGATGTGCACCCTTGCTGGACTACGCTAAGCTCAAGGGTTCATTCGCAGTGGCATTGTAGGTAAAGAATTTTGTTTACCTATCTGTTTGTGTCTCTAAAGAGCTGCTTTGCTTGGTGAGAGAAAAACACTTTTAATCGTGGTCGTGCTACAGTGATAGCTGGATATAAAAGAAAAAACACATGTTGTGTTTGTGGATGTACCATTTACAACAGGCTGTTTCACACATGAAAGGAAATTCTGATCAGCATTTTTTTTGAGAATTCTCACCTCACACCCTCTTGGAAGTCAGTTTAAAACATTCATAAAGGTTCTGTTTTATTGATGTGGCAGGAACAGAGGGCTCGAACATTGCTGCGTCTGTAAATCTCCAGGGCTTTTCACAGTCGGCTTCTTCTTTAGAACGACCCACACTGCTGCGGCGTTCCAGAGCGTCGATTAAAAACACACTTCCTTTCACAAACACAGTTTTCAGCCAATTACAGGCCCTGCACTGAGCCCAGGAGAGGGGGGAGTTAATGATAGAGGCCTGATGCCAGAATGGAGCCCCTATCATACACTGACTCCCGCTACCATCACAGGGTTCTCAGATCACGGAGACCGATAAACATGGATGGGTTAGGAAACTCGGTTACTATGAGGTGTGAGGTGTGAAGGCGTGAGAGTATATTCTTTAGGGGGAATATATATGGCTGGTGAGGATCTCTGGTAAGAGGTTTGAGCTGTAGTCTTATCTGTACTGAGAGGCTGCAGTGGCCCTGTGCTTAGGACTGTTTCTGTGAACTCTCTTTCCCGTTTACTCAGGCAGGGGCAGCTTCCTGCTGATGTGGCGAGAGGTGGCCTGGGGACACCTTGCCACAGGTCCAATGAGAACTCCAGCTGATACCAAGCCAAATTATTGGCCAGTAGGGAGAGGGATAATTGTCACGGCGAGTCAGGCCTCTCGTTTGATCTGGTCGCTCTTTCTTTTGATGTAAAAAAAAAGTATCCCATGTACTTATCAAGATTGAGGTTTCCTTGCCTTCCTTCCCATTACCTCCCCATTTAGTCCCCAGCATTAATTAGAAACAGATTTGTCCAGTTTCTCCAGCCAAAGCGGGTCACTGAGCTCGCAGTTGACCATTATCTCCAGTCTGTGTTTCCTTTACTTGACCCACTGCATGCTCATGTCAGACACGCCGGATTCAGAGCCTGGTCGCATATTGCACCCGGTACCGATGAGGGGCCTAGATTGTTATCATTTTACTTTATCTGCATCCCATAAAGTGTGAATGCGTGAGCGATGATTTAGGCAGGATGTTAAGGAGTGCGGTTTTGATCCATTTGTCTTTCTTGCAGGATATTGAGCAAGAACCGCATCAGGACGCTGAGGAACGGATCCTTCACTGGACTTGCGGCCTTAGAAAAACTGTAAGTAATAGCGCCGTTTTCTATGGCGACGCCCACGGCTCTAGATAAAAGGTTACATGTTACATTTGAGGCTGGAATGAAGCTGCTCAGCCAGCCAAAGGGATTGTCAGAATGGTGCAGTTGCCGCAACATGCTTCGTGTGCCTTCAGAGAGGACCAACCTCATCCACACACCCGATCCACAGCCACAAGCTGGGGTGTGGGAGTTGGCGCTGTGAGATCTGTGGATCCCGCCACGCTGCTATCGGGTGGGCCGCCTTCCAGAGGGGAGGATGAAACATTAAAAACGGGCTATCACAGAGTTATGTGGAAAAGATCACGTAATTACACCACCATCTATCATTATCAGGCAAGCCCTACATTACAGTACAAGATAAGGGGATCATCAGGAGAAGATGTATGCAGGCAGTCTCGGTGGCTGGGAGGTAGTGGCCCCATAGACCAGCTTTCCGAGTGGCATGTACCATTGCTTTCTTTCTTAGCTTGGTTTTACTGCTCGCTTTGGGACACCCTCTGAAGGGTCCAATTAGGGTTCACAGTGCTGGCTGTAGGATCCAACGCTTAGGGACCGACCCCAGCACAGCTAGGACACTCTAACCCATCAATAGGACCAGGGCATTTCCTGTGCCGAAGGTAAAGAGGAACCTGCTGCATTTCGCCTGCCTTTGAGAGTACTTGGTGCCAATTGTGCTGAGGTCTCATTATTTACAGAAGGAATACATAGCTCCTTCTGACTTCCCTCTGTCCACCCTGTAAGACTAAATCCTCTGTTTCAATTGATGGTTTTAAAATTTTCACTATTTGAATATTATTATTATTAATATTATTATTATTGTTATTATTATTATTATTATTATTATTATTAATGTTGTACTTTGTTTGGAGTTATGATTATTTTCACAAAATAATTTGTCTCATTCATGGTCCTAGCAATGTATAAAAATTGTGCAATTCATTTCTGGTCAGAGTATACACACATAACCTGACGTGATAATCTTGATGTTACCATTTTTTGTTGCAGCTTATGGTCATTTGTAAGGTGGAGGGATTCTAGGCATGTTGTTAAGTGGTGGTTGTTTCTTACTGGCCGCATTTAGGCAAGGTAGCCTTGAACTGGGGCATTGTGTTTGATATAAAACTAGATGTGTTTAGCTTTTTTGGTCAAACACAGACAAGCCCCCCTTGAACACATAGGGGTTAGAGGGGCAGGTAACTGGAGCTGCCCGCTCACAGGCCCTTTTACCTAGGTAACTGGTAAAGCCAGCAGGGGGTGTGATATTGCGGGGGCAGGAGGGAATGTTTCAGCCCTGGAGGGGCCCATCTAGAGACCATAAAGGTAGGCTCACAGGCCTGTTTCTCAGCTGGGGGTTGGAAGCCCAGACCAACTGACTGACATGTTGTAAATCACACATGGCCTAATTCACTCTTTCACACAGAGGTACTTGGACATTCTACACATGTTCTGCTGCAGGCCTGTTATCATCCTAAAATCCTATATAAATGTAACTACTAACACTGAAATTTGCATTTACTTTTACATTTTAGGCATTTGGCAGATGCTCTTATCCAGAGTGACGTACAAAAGTGCTGTATTTTAGGGGTTAAAGTGCAATAAGAAAGACTTTTAGTAGAAAAAAAGAAAAACTTTTAGTATTTAGTACAAATTTGTATAATTTTGCCCAAGTCCACGTGATTCTGCTCTGTGTGAAGTATTCCAGATTAATTATGTTTACCCAGGAGCTAGGCTTGAGTGTGGATATAAAACAGCCTCTGGAAAAATGTAACTATAGATGGCCTGAAGAGAACATGGGTATATTTATATCTCAAAGGACAGGCATGGCCTCAACGTTCTGCTGAGCGCTGTGTTCATAGACACACACTATCAAAGTTAGTAAAAAGTTAAACTTTTTTTTGCAGTATTTAGAAATTCTTTAACGTCTCGAGTTTCCCATGCTGTTTCTTCCTTTTGTGAGTCGTTTTGTTTTGTTTTGTTTTGTGTCTCGCCCGGTCACTTTTCAGCTCCAGCCTCATCATTGTTTCCAGGCTTGAGTCTGAATGTGCTTGTCGTCTGGACCGGTGGCAAGTGGTTACTCATACGTGTGGTCAGCCCTGTAATCAGAGCTAAACGAACATCGGGGAATTGAAGCTTTGCCTCGGCCGAGGGGACAATCAGGCGGTTTCTAGCGTTTATGTTCCCTGGTTATTTCTGTCCTGGCCCTGAGTCTGCCTTTGTGTGTGTGTGCATGTGTGCGCACACGTGTGTCCTGTTATGGACATCTAAAACCCCTCTGGCTGAATTTTAAACCAGCGCTCTCTAAACCGACCAGCAACCTTTCCACCCACATTTAAAAGTAGAGATGACTAAACTCGTTAGTGTTTTGAATACAAAAACATGACCACGAGGGTGGCAAATCAACCAGTAAACAAAGTCAAATCTTCCCTTTCATCAGTGTAGACCTGCAGACTCTGGGAAATAAGGATTGTCTTCATGGGGTATGAAATGAGACAAGAAACTATGGGAGGTCAGTTTAGCACTGCTTTCTGCCTGTCATGGCTCTTCTTTACACAAGGCAAGTTTCCATCAGTTAGACACATTTGGTGACGCATTAGCGTTTGCGTTAACAACGACCCCAGCCCTGAGCTTTGTCCAGTTCCATGCGGTGTTCCCATGGTCAGCTTCTATGTACTTTCAGGGATGTCAAGTGACCACCTGGGACCACCATTCTGGAAGATGTTATCACCTTCTACTGTGCATCAAGCCCCCCCACACACACATACATCCTTGTACACCCTGCACAAATCCTGGTCTTAATGAGGCAGACCTGCTAACGAGCAGTGGACCTAAGGAGTGGTGGACAGATCCCAGCAGCCAGATCTGAGGCAAGGTAATGAGAATAATGAGCAGGGAGGGGTCTGGCCCGGGTCCAGTTGGGCCCCACTGCTCCTTGGGACTTAGGGTCAGGTTCGGGGGGTGGGGGTGATAGCTGTGTGCTTGGGGCTAGCACACGGTACAGTCTGAGCTCTGGGAGGAGGGGTGGGCTGGAGCTGTTGGGATGGATGGTGATGTTGTAGGATTGCAGTGTGTTGTTTACATACGCTGTCACTAAACCACAAGTGATTAAGATGAGCTGGCACCGTGCTCCAAGGAAACTGACCGGCAGCTTCAGCTCTCGCCATCCGATTGGCTGCAGCTTTAAAAGCGATGTATGAGAGCTGCTGGCTACCGTACGGCCGAGGCCACAGGGCCTTGGAGTGGGAAGCACTCACTTATCTTCAGTCAATGGAAGGATTATAATAAAAGACAGGATCTCGACAAGAAGCCGAAACAACATAGACAAGCATGCCCTAAATGTCTGCTCGTGTCTGTGAGTGACTCCAGTGTTCTCTGCAGCTACAACTATGGCTCAATCCCTCTTAAACGCAGACTGGCCTTGCCAGTTAAAACAGCTTCAGCCGTCTGAGCAAAGGGAGCAGCTCAGCGGGAGGGAGGCATGAGATGGAGGAGGTGGAGAAAATAGGACAAAGGTGCTCTAGCTGTTTTTTCCTAATATGAAGCACAAGTTGTTTTTTGGTTTTTTTTAAGTGAGTGAGCTACCTTGGCAAGCAGGAGTATTTCCTTTTAGAGAAGTGCTGCTTTTCATGAAGGTCCAGGAACGGCAGCGATGGCGGCAAGGAGCTGGAGTAGCTCAGGCACGTCTGGGCTGCCAGAGGCCTATGCAAGGCGGGTTGGAGGGGGGGGGGGGGTCGGGGCCAAATAACACGGGTGTCTAAAAAAATAAAAAGATGCCATAACCAGCTGTGTGGGCAGGATGGGGGGCATGAGATGCAAGGCCG
>JAOYSI010055682.1:0-12047 GCA_025775065.1 Hiodon alosoides
CGAGGCTTCATCTGGCACGTTCTAAAATTTTATAGATTTGTCAAGTATACCGATTTAAAGACATGATATAATAAACTTACTTTGTAGTTAGTTCCTTTTTATAGTTAACTGTGTTCACATCATATTTACATAAACGCATAATCTATTCTCTAAATTTGCATACATAGGGCCTTATTGTATGTAAGTGAATCCCCATCTGTTTTAAGACCCCCCCCCCCCCCATTAACATTCAACTCCAGCACCTGTCAACCTACAGAATGTAAAATTGATTCCGGCAGGACAATAACTATTAAAATAAAAGTAATCACCACTGCAACTTGTGGCCTGTGAAACGTCTGTAACGTTGCATCCATTAAATCAAATAAGTATTCAAGAGTGATCATTAAGAGACCAAAAACAGCAACGCCATTTTAAGATTTTAACATTTTTTACTTATTTTAATCTACTGTAAAGTTCAATGAACACAAAACATATGCACTGGTGCGCTGTTCTTGTGTTGTCGATGAGCTGTGCCATCTTTTTAAGCACTCATAGGTCTGTCATTGGGTTATGGACAAGCTTTATTGACACTGTTATCAGTTGGTTTGTTTATTTTCAAGGTGATGCACTTTTTCCTCTTAGTTTTATGGTGGAAAATTTGATTTACACCATTTTGTGGCTAATAGTGTTAGGGTTAGTTATCTTCCAATAAGTATTATACCAATACATTTCTGTCTTCTTGTGATAGTAAGAAAGAATCATTAAATCTTCTGATAAACTCAGAAGGGCTACGACAAAAATGGGGTTTGCTTATTCACTGTTTTAAGAGGATAGACTGGATAGATTGGTATAATTTATTTTTAGTTTGCAATTATTCCTGCTGCTTGTTTTCAGTTTATTTCATTGTTTTAACTTAACAAAATTCCTGCCATTCAAATTTTTATCAGAGGACCACAGATTCTCAACACCAGCCAGCTGAATGACTTGCTGCAGGTAGACAACATTTTCCACATTTAAGCCCTTTATAGGTGGCTGCTCAGTAAACTATGTTGCAATGTTTCTTATTTAAATTCTAAATTGCATTCTGTGATCATTACATGTTACTCTCTTATTTTGCTTTGTGCTACAGTAATTACCTTGGCAAAACTTGAATAATCTTGTCATGCCAATGAGGCCTCTTTGCATGTGTTAATTAATTCAACAGTGTGGGAGGTAGGGTAAGTATCAGGGAAAGAATAGAGGGGAAAAAAAGAATAGACTGAACATGATGGAATGCATGGGGAACAGGGAATACTGAGAGTCAATACAATTATTAATGTTTTTTTTATTTTGCCGATGTTGGCCACATCTTTCGGCCTTTATTTAAGTGTGTCTACATTATTTAACTTTATTTAGGACACAGTTTCGGAGACTAACTTTCTATTTGTGCTGTCATGACGGTGAGTTTGAACTGCTATGAAGGCTACAGACTTGATATAATTTTTGCAGGCCCGATACAATCCATTGGCAATCTTGAATACCGAGCGGGTATTACTGGAGAATTTTCACGATAGTTTTTTATTCATCTTAGGTGCACATATAGTGAATGGTAAATCTTGGTGAAATCACAAACCTCCTCCTTTGTGAGCTTCTTTGTGACTAGATTTAATCTGTGCACTAAAGTCGCCTGGGAACAGTTGGCTGTAAAATAATTTTCAAACATAAACTGCCTTGCTGTCCTTTGATTCTGTAGTTCGGATGCATTTTCAAGTTGTTGATTTCGGTACAGGGGCAAAGGCAGTTCCCAGTGAGAAGCAAAATATACACAGTGAGAAGAGAACAGACATGTTGGCCCTTTCCATTACCTTTTTTATATTCTCACATATATACCATAATACATTTTCTTTACAATCAAACAAACTTAATTAGCCTTTTTTCCGGAAAGTATTACGTTATTTATCATCTAGATGGGGCTGTAACTGACCTGAAGTAAATATCATCCTGAATTTGCAGTGTAGGCAGAGAGCAATTAATGATTGGTCATTTTAAATACAAAACAGTGGAAGTGCTTTCTACGTCCATCCCATTCTTAGGACAATCCTTACTGAATCTGGACACTGGGGGAGTTGACTCGTGAAATTATGATGTTTATGCAGCTTTGACCCCAAAATCTGGAGAATGACAATAAATTTTACTTTTTACATTTTAGGCATTTAGCAGACACTCTTATCCAGAGCAAGGTACTAAAGTGCTGTAGTTTAGGAGTTAAAGTGCAATAAGAAACTGAGCTATTACTGAGAGCAGGTATATAGAGGTATAATAAACGTACACAAAAGCATCATAATCTAAGTGTAAACATAGAAAATAATTAAACACAATAAGCGTAACCTAATATAATCAACAACAATACAACATTTGCTGCAAAAACCAGGAAGAGACAGTCATACCCAAAAACAGGAGTAAATTACAAAAACATGACATGAAAACAAAGGAAAACCACACCCATTTCCAAATGTAAACCCACATATCTTGTGTAATTTATGTGATAATCTTTAAACGAATATAAAATGCACGAGAATTCTGTGTTTCAGTATATCAAAAATCTGCTTGTTGGGGCAGTTTCCTGGTTAGCAATTATATATTTTGTGTTAGTCGTAATGCAGAAAGCCTGTGGAGCATATAGGTGTCTCACACAGACACTCTATAATCCTAAATCTCCTCCAGTTTACAGCCATGATGATCTGCAGTGCCAGGGTTTGACTGCTTAATTTTATATACCTCAGAGTTGATTGTATATTTAATATAATGAGAAGGGAGATAATTAAATTAAGTTTAAATATTTTCACGGCTAACGGTTTGCTAAGTAACATGTCAAAAACAGCTCGAGCAAGATCAGTGAAACAAAATAAAGAACCAGGCGGAAGGCACAAGCCACAGCTGTGGACTGTATAAGTTTTACAAGATGTTACATGACAACCATTGATCCTGTGATCAAAGTTACTCGTTGATCACTGTGCATGTAAACCACCCTTTCTGTCTTTTTCTTGAGAAAACAGCTCGCCATGAGTGCTCGCCGTGTAGCTAATTTGCACTCACTCCTTTCCCCTTAATTTGCATGACCTCTAGTTAGCAGCTGCTCGTCCTAAGTGCAATAAATGCATGTAAACCCCAAGACAGATAGTGTCATTTTCATTTCGGTTCGAGGAAATAAGGATCAAACACATATATCGTAGCATTTGCCAGTGAGGCGTTGCGAAGCACAGATGAGGCCGACAACCGGAGTGTGGGGCAACCAAAAAGGCGTTTATTAGGCCACAAAACAAACAAAAGGAATTAAATGACAGGGAAAAGTGAGGGACAGAGGAGGAGCGCTGGGGTCCCTCAATCGGCCGCAGGCGTCGTCTTCCTCTGACTCTTTAGGAGAATTTAGGAGACAAGAAAAAAATTAGGAGACAAGTCAGAGCAGGTCAATATAACGGGAGACTCTCTCCCTACTGAGCTGCGCAGAGCTCTTTTGTGGGGAGTGAGCCAATTAGGGTAACAGTCAACAGGTGTTCCCAATCCCAGGTTGGCTGCCTGATGAGCTAATGAGGCCCTGGGAGCTGTCCACAGTGGAGCGATGCTGAATGGCTGGGGAGCTGTCCCCGGTCCTGACGGTGTTGCCGGGGAGCGTGCAGTGGTGGGGACTACCATCCCTGCACCATATATGTAAACTCCCCCATTGATTCTGTTCTGATAATGGTACAAAAGTTTGTTTTAATTTGTTTTCATTAGAATATAGCAGAGTAAATTTGATTTGAATGTCATGCACAGGGTTGAACCCACATTGAGCAAATCACATTGAGTCAAATAATACAAATGATTAATAGAACATTGTTAACCTTCAGGGGTCAGGGGATACGGAAAGGTTCCAGACCTTTTTTTAATAAAAATTTCCTTCACCTGTAATGTGATTTACTTTTCTGTGGTGCAACATTTCATTATTTTCAAAAGATGTATCTAGCTAGGACACATGGTAAAGCAATTTAATGTCTGAAGGATCATTCTCAAAATGGGCATATGATACATTTTATTTGGACTTCTTATTTTTTATTTTCTTAAAACATTTACTGCCTTAGTTGACTGGAGTTGGGCAGTATAGTTTTTGTGGGCAGTTGATTGAATGCATGGAACTCAAATTATTTGGAATCAATCACTAGTGAGAATTTTGTTGCCAGATGTTGCTTAATATGCAGTAAAACAAAGCGTTGATAATGAGGGAGGAACAGACAGAAGTGATAATTTGTCACTGGACTGACATGGTCAACAATAAAGGTAAAATAAGTGGTGTATTTTTTTAGGAAGGAATCACACTATTCGTTCAGAGCCGTTATTTAACTATGGTTAAAGAGCAGGAATTTTAAGTAATATATGTCAAAGCAGAAACATGAATCCCAAATTCTAAAAGTGAATTAAAAAACTTTTAAGAGAGAGATCTGGACCGTATGCGTGAATCTTTGGGTTTAACAAAATAATAATAAATTCTATATATATATATATACACACACACACACACACACACACACACACACACACACACATATATATTGTACATTCTGCTGGATTATGGGGGGTGAGGCTAGGGATTATGGCTCATTTTGGTTAGTGCTAACATTGCATCGATGTTTACGTATGAGCAAGAAAGATAGGCCTAAAGACATTTTACATTAATCCAAATCAACACATATCAAGCTTGTGGTAATAAATTAATTGTGATAAATTTTGTTACTTTTTATAGCAATTCAAAACCAAATCTAACTCTTTATTTTGTCCAAAACATTTAGGAGTAGGAGACCAATCACAGTTTACATTAATGAGGAACTGGAAACAGACAGCACAAATCAGAGTAGAAGGTAAGTGAACTGTTGCCAGTCAAAAATCCTGGTGTGCATCTATACATATTTGTTGTACTAATAATTGATAGTAGTAGCATTCTCACTAGTATGTAAGGTCACGTGTTGTTTGTTTATGCCTATTACGCTGTTATTTTCTGGAGTTCCATTTTGTTTTGTTGGTTATTCAGTTGTTTGTGTTTCTGGTGGCTGTGGAATATAAACTGTTATGGTTTTTCTGTTTTGTCGGTTTAACCCAAATTCTAGAAGCCCCACACATGAATGAACATTATCTGTCCATCTTAATCAAATGGTAACATCGCAATGCAATCATGTTCCAAAAAATGCATGACCTGTGATCCAATGTTATTCATGTTTGTCGTCATGGTAGAAAGGGTGTGGCGTTTACATGCAAAGCTACTGATACATATTTAGTACTTCGGTTATAATACAAGTGACTAGAAGTGGGTTACTTGAGAACTCTTGTTTTCCATGCCCAAATCAATTTTCGAAGCATTTGCAGTATCAATTCAATATACTCTGCACAGTTACAGTTCCAAACAGACATCAGAAGGTTTCTCTTACTTGATTACAAATGAGAAACGTGATGCTAATTTGAATTAATAAATCAGAAATAGACCCCAAACCTGCAAGCAATTGTGGTTCAATTGTAAACGTCTGCTTTTACACCAAATCACCGAATCACAAACTACTTATGTCCATACTATATTATATATACACACACATATTTGTATTATGTTGAGTAATGCATGCATTCCAAACACATTACAGTAAATTACATTTGTATTATATCATAGCCTCACCGGTTATTTAAGGAGATGTGAAAATAAGATTTTTAGTGTAATCGTCCACACACACACTCACAATGTCCTGTACAATTGTTGATGACACTGTCTCCATCCTGGGGCCAGAGAAACAACCACAGTGTAATTCCCCTGCCAGATACAGAGGAGTGACACTGTTGACTCAGAGACCACCAGCACAGGCTTAAGCCACAAGCCTTTTCGCAAGATCCATCTTGGCACAATTGATTTTATTTGTCTCAAATCTAGAGTAGATACAAAGTTAAACCAATGGCTTTTTAAATTCTGTGCTTCTACTTATATAGTTTGTTAAGCGATAATCTGGATAAGTATTATAATAATTTAAAGAAGTATGAAGCTTTAGATCCAATCTCCTGTTTTCAATAATTTATTTCCCTGCGGATAATAATAATCAATTTGCTATGTTAAATTGTGTAAATAGAAAGGTCTTTGTTCTTATAGTGCCACTTAACTTTCTGTTTAGTAGTAGCAACAAAAAAAGAAAAAACGCTTGCCAGAAAATACTGTAGAGAGAGATAATACCTGAAACAATATGCTGATTTTACTGGGTTATAGATTTCTTAATTTATTTGCATGAAGATGCCAAAACCTGCAATTAAGCAATATTCTTTGTTGACTGTAACACTAAAATATCGCATATGCTCGCTGCCTGCTTGCCTAAACTGTCAGCCACTGTACGAATGTTTCCACAGGCATTTTTGCATCTATTCACAGTTGTGTGAGCTGGTGCCAGCTTCTTTGGCTCCTGTCACACTTATCAGATTGCACACAAACTAAATTCAGTCTTGATTTTGTTAGAAAAGTTACCCCTTGTTGTAATCTCAAGCAAGCGAGAGCTCTGTTCAATCAGAAAACGCACAGAGAAGACAGCAACACTGTTTTATTTTATGGAGTCCTTGATCTTTGGAGCTTTCATGTCCAGGAGAGCAACTCTCTACTTACTTTACTCTCCAGACAAGGGAGGGATGATTATCTTTCAAGTGCCAGAGGTTTAAGGCTCTTCTTTTTACTCCATCGTTTTATATCACTTCCCTCTCAATCTGGCTGATTGCTAACCTGATTGATTAGCTATATTAAAAGCTTTGTCTGTTTTAAGGGAGAACATAAGTACAGAGAGGCTTTGAAATACACATACAAAGGGAATAAAAACATTGTCTGGAAATAGCTTATTGGAAAGAGTGAGGACATTTAGAACTGCATTTTATGATTTTGTTCTGAATTACCACTATGAGGAATAAGAGTGTGAAGACAAATTTACTGGTTGAAAATACCAAATACTGCAGTTTTAAGAGACTGGTTAAATATCCCAATGCAGTTCCCACTAAAACCGGGAACAAATATGACCTGGAATTTGTAGGCATAAATACTTAGACAAAATGGGTCATTAGAACACTGTGAGTCACACATTTATGTTGTTGTTTTTTTTAGAACTGAACTACAAGTTTATTTTTGTAAGAGTACTAGCTACGATAAAGTTAAAACATAAATCAAAACATTAGGGTGGTTTAAGCAACTGTGGCAAAGCCAGGGAAGTCTTGGTTGGCTCTACAAGCTCAACAATACTCAATACTCAATACTAGTTTACTCTGTCCCAATACTGCAGTTTTAAGGATTTTTATTTCTAATCCCTCAATACTACCAGTACCATTACTGTACATATCCACACTCCTATTTATATTTTACATTTATATTTTGGATGTGTATATTTCCTTTATCTTCTATTTACCAACTTTCTATTATTATTTCTATTCCTTATGCCTGATTTGCAAAGTGTGCATATGTAACATAAGAATTTCCCCTCGAGGATCAATAAATTATTTCTGATTCTGATACAAGCCTAGAAGGCCAAAGCAGACTTAATCCCCAGGCCAATTAGTCATTGGTTATGCCAAACGATTGGTCTCATTACGGTGAGGAAATGGTGCTATGGTAAGTGATAAAGAGGCGGTCTTTGTCCTCTGCAAGTTTCTATGGTCCAGCATTGTGTTGGAAACCTGAATTGCTCAGCTCACTGCCTAATCAGTGCCAAATGCCCTGCATCTTTTAGAATTGACCACTGTGTCTCTCCACCTTCATACACCACAAAAAATCTTATGTTTAATACCCACAACATCAGTCTTTCCAAACTCAATACACATTCCTTACGTTACGCTCTTTGATCTTTAATTTACTTTTAAGCCATGTTCCAACTTTTATATTGGAGGGACACATCTGTTGAAATATGGAACACAACAAGTTAACATTTCAAGGAGACAAAATGTACTGCTGAAGAATTGTTTGATAAAACTTTAATTACAAATTAGATTCAAGACTAACCAAGGCTAATCAGATGGAATCTAATTGGTTTTCCCAAAGTTTTAGCAGTTACCAAAAATAACACTTTTTGCACAGATCCAGTATTAACCAAAAATACAATTTAAAACGAATAAAAAAGAGTTAATCCATGAATGTCCCACTCCATAGCAATGGTTTAGGCCAGTCACAATATTGTTCTGTTCTTTCAGTCGGGCCATTTATGTTTTATTAAGAATCAAACCACTGGTGTCAGGCCATTCTTTGCAGCCCTTTAGAGGTTTCAAGCACAGCCTGTCAATCATTTCTTGGTGCAATGGCTGCTTATCCTTGTTGTCATGGAAATTTCACATGTACCCAGCAACTGCTGTCCTAACCTCTTGTTTTCCAAAGAGCCCTCTATTGTCTTGACCCTGCAATCTGCAAAGCTATTTTCCGCGGCCATCGTCTCTTAAATGTGTCATAAAAATATAATAGCCAATGAATACCAATTGTTATTATTTTTAAATTAATTTTAATAGCCTTCCTCTCTTAACGATATCTCATTGTTTAGCATTTTAACTCATTCCGTCAAGATGGGCTTATCGGTCACACTAAGACGTTTTCTAAGAAAGATTCACAGTGGGAGTAAGTATATTATTGTCATGATTTTTAATTCTGTTTCGTGTTTTCACTTTGAAACCAAGCATTGTTTCCCTGAGAAAGATTTGTTGCTGGATGGAAGTCATACATGGGATTGCCGGTCGTTAGCTAGCAGGATTATATACATTTTACAGCCTATAAACTGATCTCAGCTTCATCCAGTAAAAGGTAGAGGGAAGCGGGTAAGGAGTGCATTACATATGTCTGTCCATCTGTCTGTCTGTCTGTTGGTTTACTTTGGCCTGAGGACAGATTTTTTATGACTGGGAAAAGAGAAACTCCTTGGGGAAAACTGCCAGCAGATGTTGTTTGGAAAGCATGGGAGCCCGGGCGGCAGTGCTCCAGAGGGTTTAATCAAGGCAAAGTCATCTTGATTAAATTAATTGTGTATAATTGTGCATGTGTGCCTTAATGCACTGTATTTCAGTTGCATTCTCTGTGCAGTTAATTTGGTTACCTCTTGGCCATTATTACCCAGTCTACTCCTTTAAGGCAATCACAATAATGAACTATAAAAAAATCAAATGGCCCACGTTGACACTTTTTGTTTGTTCGCTGTATTTATCACCACAATACCGTGGTAAAACTTAAACCAAGCACAGAAGTGAGTAAAGGCCTTCTGGAACCTGGATTTACACAACTTTGGATTCCATTTATAAAAAAACAGTGTTCAAGGAATTACAGTTTAAAAACACACTTTTGGCCTCTGCAGTAGCTCAGTTGGTACTGGTACTTGCCTGAGCGCAGAGAAACCCTGTAATCTGGATTTTACAGGTTGAATCCAGATCATGTAATTTGCTCACTTTGACCAAGAAAGCACAGGGGTAGCTCACAATTGGCAGGTGGTCATTTGGGCGGCCGGTAGAGTGGAATGGGAATTCACTCGGCCTGCCACTAACCAGCTTCTCTGGTTGGCTTACCCAAGCGCCTGTGCTGTTGGGAGGGATGTGATACTCTGCGCTGACCAACTAGGCACTACAATGTATCTATAATTAGCGATTCCAAATTCAAATTTAAAATTTTAATTACAATGAGAACAAACATGCCAAGAGTCTTCAAAGCAGCCGTCATGTTTCTAAAGTATTAGAGGTATGATCTTGAAACGATTTAGAAAACGGTATCTAAAAATTCTAGGTAGAAATATATAACACAAACACAATGAAGAATCAGCCTTTTGCCTGGGACTGCGATGGGTGGGGGGATGGGGGATAACAAAATTACCTGATTTGCTGTTTTAAGATCAGTCATAACAGATTACAATGCGGTTTTCACAAGCTGGGGATGGAGTGTTTTTCAATTGTTTGTTTGGAATTGCAGACCGGTCACATCCCACAATCAATGAATTACAGGACACTGGTGTACAATGATATTAAAGAGTGTCTAGTAATCAGAGCTGGTTCCATCTTATAACGCACATTGTTGCTTATTTATCTTTATTTCAGTGATGAATCTAACTAATAAAACACAAGAATTTTCAAGACAATAGAAGAAATACCAGGGGCAGCGTAACGCTCTTTTGTTTATCCTAACTTGCCATTTTATCTGCTTGAGTGTGCCTTCTTAACGTTTGACTAACTGAGGTAACAACTTGGTAAACTGTCATTTAGTTGAAGTGCGGGCCTGGACCTCTCCCTGTGGCAACTCTAGGTCTCTTACCTCTTCTCTCTCTGATCTGCCAAAGCTGCTGGCGGTGTTGGTGACCAATCTCTAAATCCTGACAAGAAAACACATTAACACATGCAGGAAACACGAAGGGCACAGCCTCCTTCATTATCTCGTTCTTGTAGAGCCACGACACGGGCACATTAATCACCAATGGGCTGGGCGCCACCCCTCCCCTCCACCTCACCATGGCAGCCTGCAGTAAGCCAGCTGATGTCACCCATCTCCTACCCAGTGATCTATATAATTACCTGGATTGGCGGCTGATGTTCCCTGCCAGTGAATGACGCTGACCTAGCCGGATGCCATGTTGTGAAGAATCCATGTTATGAAGAATCCCTTGCTTGAGTTTCTTTACCTTAAGGATAAAAAAATAAACTAAAACCATGAGAATCATTGCTGTACCACTACAGCATCAATTTCAAAACGTGCAGTGAAAATGTAAAATTAACCCTATATTTTCATTTTTTTCTTTATTGTTTGACAAACATTAATGATACTGTCATTTTCATATTTAGGGTTTTGACAATTTAAACGGATATAACTGAAAATGTCTTTAAGTAATGAATTCATTTGATGGAGATGTATCAGCCTCAAATCTCTTATTTCATATAAGGAAATGCTCAAATTAACAGACACTTTAGAAACTTGAGCCCCCTGCTCTTCCTCTAACCATGCACACACAGTCAGCTAAGCAGTAAAATCCAATCAGTACTACCGTTCACCGTTAGACTCCCCAAAAAAGATTTCTCCCCAAGGCCTGCTTAAATCAGGGCCTCTGAGTGTAAATCCCGCCCTATCCTGACTGAAAGACTAAACAAGAGGAGTAAACAGATGCTACACAAAAAAAAAGGAAAATGGCCCCAATAACAAAAACATGTCGCCAACAGCGAAGTCCTTCCTTTCCAAAGGTGGTCTGTCCAGTCTGCTGGCCCAATTCTGGCTCGCCGCGTCTCCTAGAAGGCACACTCCTGGCAACTAGCAAATCTATTTTAAGTTTGCCTACCGGTTTCAAAAAGCCCGCACACGCACTGCACTATGGAAACAGAATTTCCTGTCCGATGCAGGGCAGAACCCCAATACAGCGCCTTTTCTCAACTGCTGGTCTGGCTTGTCACCACCTTCTGATTTATTTTCTGTGGTAACTCAGCCATCTCCATGTTGGCTGCCAAACTCGTGTGCCGCTTTCTATCTCCAGCAAATGCTACTCAATTCCACTTTAAAAAAAGACAATAACCTGCCTCAAAATCTTCAAATGTAACAGGGCACAGGTGTATCTCTTTTCCTTATTGACCTTTCAATTAATCACTATGCTAGCAGCTCCCTCTATGGCTGATCCTGGCTTCCAAAATTGCAGCTCATAACATCTTTTCTTCTGAATTGAATTGCAGTCCAACTCAGGGGAGAAAAAAAATGAATGGCCATGAGGCGGGTGGCAGTCTTTTTGGAGAGACGTCGCTATGCCAAACATACCTGAGGAATGCATGACTGGTTTGTATGTTTTTTTTTGCTGTGAGAGTCCTCTGAGTTATCTGTAAACCACACTCAGGGTTGCCTTTTAAACAGACAGACTATGGGTTCTTCTGCCATTGTCTTGGTAATGTGGTCCTGTGGGTGTTGTTGTGTTAGCTTCCTTTTTTTACTTGTATCTTGCAGGGCTGTGTGAGACACAATGATCCACAATATGCTACATATGTCAATATCATTCTGGAGACCAACAAACAGTGGTCCAACTTACAACAATGATTCTGTATCGGAAAGACACTGGAAGAGGGAA
>JAOYSI010055693.1:0-11426 GCA_025775065.1 Hiodon alosoides
CCCCCCCCCCCCCCCCCCCCCCCCCCCCCCCCCCCCCCCCCCCCCCCCCCCCCGAACGATCTCATGAGCCAGATACTCTGACCTTACAAGCTCCTGCTCCGTTGGACCTGGGTACTTTTACTTGTCTTGGTTAAAAGGCATTCTTCCTTTGATCTTCAGATTTTCCGAGCTAGTGAATCTTAATACAGTTTTTTTGTAAATATAAAAGCTTATCTCAGGTCACTGTGGTCCAAAAAAATATAAAAGGGGGTTACCTTGAATGCCCTATCAATGTTAACTACATGACTTCTTGTGTAATATGACTGCTGTATATTAATATTATAATCACACTGTGCAAAGGCCTTCTTCTTCATAATTATTATCCATGAAACCAGCAAAAACAAATCTCTTACTGTAAATATCTACCACAGTTCAAGAAGTAAATGTATTCATGATGAAAACAAATGAATTAATAGATTAACATCAATAGATAAAAATCAAGAAAGAAAGAAACACATGCACAGCTTGCGGGCCTGCAGGTTTTCCACTCTTTGATAGAACAGAGTGGCGGAGAGCCATTAAGCTCAGCCCAGATAACTGCAGGCATCATGCTGTATTGATAGCATGCCCTTTCATGTCAGGCAGAAGCCAAACAGAACCTCCAGTAGATAGTGAATAGAACTTCTGAAACGACAAGTCCAAAGTGGCTAGATTCATTACAAAGTAATGTTGTAAGGGAGGAAAAGTTGAAGGGCACAGAGGGTGCATTAAAGAATAGGAACGTTTTCAGGTATGTGGGGATGTCACTCGATGCACGCAGCACTGAAGAAAACAGTCCACCAATGTAATACAGTGGTTTCGCTATGTTTTTTTGTTTTTTTTAAAGATTGCCAAGAGGTCTATAGGGACTGTGGTGGTGGATATATTTGTTTTCCCTTGCTTTTGAACTTAACAGACCCGTGTTGATTCCACCACACCGTGAACACCATGCTTAGCTAACAAAGCACCTAGATAGTTAAATACAGATGAACAGTCAACTCAACCGAGCCACCGGTTTCCCGGATCATTTCAAGGAAGTCGCCAACCTTTATGGCGTCATAAAATTGCTCTCTCTACACAGGACTGAGAAACGACCCTCTCTGGAGCTTTTTTACAGCTTATTTTACAGAAATAAACAGCACTCTCACATTAGTTTTACATCACTAATTGACTTGTATACTAAATGGGGATATGATTGGTTTAAACAAGCAAGCAATTGGTAGCAATTTAGCAGCTGACTACATAAAAACGAATGAACCCTGTGTTTTGCACTTTAGTGGTACCATTCTATTATCTTCAAGTAAGAAAAAGAAGTTGCTTACATTCACATAACTGGCTGATTATAGATAAACTGAAAATCCTGAGATCCATATAGCATGTTGAAATATTTGGAGAGATTCTTTCGAAGAAATCAATCTGATGGTAAAATACTAGCCATCTGTTTGTATTTACTTTACCAGTTCTTTGTACTGGTATTTTTTTTTACTGAAAGGTGCCTAATAATATATATATATATATATATATATTTTTTTTTTTTTATATATATATATAATTATATTTTAATAATAAATACATAGTGTGGTATCTTCTACTTTTTTACATTATGTACTCTCGTTTTGGTCATCTAGCTTTCACTGTAAAAGGTATGTGCCAACTAAATGCTTTAACTGTCTTGACAAGGCACGTTTTCTTTAATGTCAGATTGGAATATATTTAAGTGAAAATTTGTATTTTGTCTAAAACAGTATTTCATATGTGTATTATTTTTTGAGGAAGTGGTAGGAGACAGAGTTGGATGGATGGAGAAGGCAGGAGAGACAGTTTGGAGGGTGTCGGAGGCAGGAGAGAGATGGATGGGTGGAGGAGGCGGGGGAGAGGTTGGTGGGTGCAGGAGGCAGGAGAGAGAGGTGGATGGATGGAAGAGGCAAGAGAGAGAAGTTGGGTGGTAGGAGTGGAGATGTTGTGAGAGCTGGGTCTGCAGGGGGTTGGTTGTGACTGGCCACTTTAAATTGGACTCATCGGTTTGAAGGGCTGGCAATTGTTGCCCTTGTTGTAAAACTGTCATGGCCTGACACGTCAGAGCTAGCCCCCCTCCCCTCCTCCACCAACACCCAAACCCCCCCTTGCTGAGGAGGGGGTCTTTTCCAAACAACGTGAGAACAACCCTCCTTTAGAAAAGGTCTGCAGAAGCTGTCTGCCGTGCAGTCTTGCATGTTCTGTTGAATGTAATTCAATAATTGTCGAAATTGGAAAAGCTCTTTATCCCTCTTATAAAAAAAATTGTAAATCAATGAGAATGCATGAGAGTATATTACTATGAGAGATAAAATATGAATATCTGAATGAATAAAATATGAATAACTGTGATAAACATTTTAAAAGGCAGAGTTAATTGGAAAAAAAATAAGTTGTAGAATAATGATAAGTTGAAAAAAAGTTGTTTTTTAACTGAATTGATTATCGAGCTTAATACATTTGCAAATCATAATGGCACATACATTTTTTATTTTATTTTTTAAACTTAAATAACCTTTGGTGGATCAAGTATTCAGCCAGTCAAGTTGTTCATTAACAACTGGAATCAATCTGCTTATTAGTGCCTAGTGCAATTTAGAATTCAAAAGACGATTGGGTGCATGTCGAAACACCAGAATAAGTTAACAAAATGATTATTGTTATTATTATTACTTTATTAAATTATATTAAAGAATGATATGTGTGGACTGCTGTCGAAAAGGCGATCACGCGTTTTCCCACACTCTACCAGATGAATCATTCATTCAACAGAAAGAATATTCTGTAGACCTACCTTAAATACAGTATAAACCTATCATCTAATTGGTTCGATAATAGGGGCTCCATGATTTCAGTCGATTAACTACTAATGGAGATTTCAACATCCTAGCTATTTAGTAACGAACGCTATACCCTGCGTTTTAATTGAGACGTAACTACGAGCGTTGTCTAGTTGTCAGGTCGGAGAAGGATCTATTGAACTGGCATAGTGACGGCGGCCAACCACACAAGTTTACCAAAGGCAGTCCAATTCCAAACTGTGTGACAATTCCATTATTAAGAAAAGAGATTAACTCGGTGCATTATCATGTTTATTCTTCTGTTTTTGTTTGTCGAAATTGTAACTTATCCAGTACAGGCTACGAAAGGATCCCAACTATAAACGGTTGCTGTAGACTATAAGCAGTGCCAATAGAATTGTGATTTTGATCAGAGATATGCAGAGGCGTATCAGGAAAGGGTTGTTCAAAGGAGAATTTAAAAATTCTACACAAATAAGGGGCAAGTTAACTCCGGGAAGCTTAAACATTTATTTACTAGTTGATCCAATTTTTGAGCTATAGAGGGAGGTGCTAGTAGTCTCCTCCCCTCTTCTCCTCAAATTTTCTTTTGCCTGCTGCATTTAACTCTCTAGGGGGCTGGTACAAGTGGAACACTCGTAGAGGGTCTGGAGCCTGAAATCTGATCCCTGCTAATTTTTTTTTTTTTTTTTTTTTTGAAGCCAAGCTTTCACACATACACAAACACACGCATCAATATCAGCGCTCGCACTTCCAGAGCAACCGGCGAGAGCAGGCGGGCATTGCCACTCGGATAGGTACTGGCGGAGAGGCTTATAGTCATTCTTTATCCCAGTTAAAGTATCGGGTCACGAAGAGAACGTAAAGCCCATCAGCTCAGATGCTACACGGTCTTTGAAAAGGTCGAAAGATTTTACACAAACATTTTGGACATACAAATGACATCGAGTGTTATCGGGGTGATAAGGGATTATTGCGGCAGAGATTTTTACACTGTGACTGAATTTGCGCCAGTAGAAGACACTTTTTGGGGATTTAGAATATATTTAAAATAGTTTGGTAATAACTGCAAATCGACTTAATTCTGTACGGATTTGGGGGAAATTACTTATTAACAGGATTACTGTCACATTGGAAATCATCGGGTAAGAATTTTTCATGTGCCTATTTTTTATGATTACTATTGTTAATAATATTACTATAAATGTTTATCATTCTTATGTTTTACGGATATATTATTTGAACTAAAGAAAATCAGTTTGACTTTATTTTAACTTCCTTGTATTTGCTTGAACAAGTCACGTTTGGTGGCCGCACTGGACGCGAAACAAATGCTATTCAGTCACGTATGTTCAGATGCGTTATAAGACGAACAACAGGCGAATGAAATCCAACGTGTTTGTAAAGTAGCGTAATTTTGAGTGTGTTTTATACGTAAATTGTTTGTATGGAGTCATGTAACCATGTGCTCACGGTGCATCTTTCAAAGAGGCGATATTTCAGTTACTACGTTAGGCTCATAGCCTTCTGTTGTAATTGTTTGCATGTCTAATGTATTTTCTAATATCGAACATGACAACAGATTTCACACTGTTTTGTGTTCTGACGGTTCTGTGCATGTATGTCTGTCTGTATGTATGGTGATGAATGTACGATTGAGAAAGTCATTCTAGTCCGGCTTTACTTACATCGGTTTAATGCCAGAGCCTTTTCGCGGAGTATCCGCGGATGCATTAATGTAAAAGGTCCGGGGTTATTTCAACTGGCAAAACGCATTGATGGTGTCTATTACTAGGACTCTGCTAGAACCAAATTACCACAGTAACTGTTCCTTATTTATTTCTTAGATAACATTCTGCTCTGATTTTGGCGATTACGACGGTTGTGGAAAAGTGGTAAAAATCGTTAAACAAAATTACATTAACTCCAATAATTTTTAGTTTAATCAAGTCCGTACTTTTAAAGTTATAATTAACAAAATAACTGTGCATATAATAAGTGTTTTGTGGATATATATTAATGCATGTATCTATTTTTTAATATGTAGAATATATAAAAATATATTTCTATTTAAGCTATTTCTTAATTATGGATTTATGCATGTGTTTTAAAACAGTTATATCCACAGTGTAACTTAATACGTTAGGTAATTACTGTGGCTATTCTCCGTGGTGTAAAATATTGTTTCTTCTTCTCTGAATAAGACTCGTCGAGGCTGTTACATTGTACAGTTTAGCATTTCTCGCGCTCTCATATGAAACCAATTTCTTTCTTCAAAGTAATTTATCTCCGTGTCAAAGGGAGCTAACGAGAATTACCTCGAGTGGTATAACATTCCCTAAATTTTGGTTCGAGTTTATGCCTTGCGGCTTTTTAGAAGTGTGGCCTTATTGGGAAGACGTTGATAATTCTGCCGGAAGGTGATTTTAAAATACTGCTCAATAATTTGGCCGTTATAGGTAGCTTGAGTGTAGAACTAAATGGTACTCACTCCTGGTGCATTGAAATATTTGGATAACACCCAAGGGAGTTGTTCATTAT
The DNA here is from genome assembly GCA_025775065.1 of Hiodon alosoides. NCBI lineage: Eukaryota > Metazoa > Chordata > Actinopteri > Hiodontiformes > Hiodontidae > Hiodon > Hiodon alosoides. The sequence goes on from JAOYSI010055693.1 coordinate 5,376, forward strand.
TTCGTCTGTCTCATAACTCTTTACAGTTAGTCTTGTTTCGCATGAGAAATAAGCCATGCAGATAGAAAATAAACTCGGACGTATACTCACATATTAGCCGTATTTCAGGGACCCCTTCATTCAAAAACTAAAACACACCTTCTCCCATTAAGGCTTACACTGGAATTAAACCTTTGATTGTTTCTTGAGAGACCTAAAAGCACTCAAGCAGAGTTGTTTTCGTTAGAATAGAAAACCCCCAAATCCTGCTTCTCTCAGCTACATAAGAAAAAAAAAAACAGTATCAGCTCGCCTAGCATCTTTCTTCCAGACAGTCAGGCTCGACCCCGATCACAGAAGCCAAGACTAGTTTAATGGATGGTTGGCAATAGCAGCACCAATGATTCTAGCCTGTGAAAATGTTCAGTATACCACAATCCTTTTTTAGCTGCCATATACGGGGACAAGTGCTACATATTCAAAAGAACCCCTTCTTCAACCAATATGTACAAAGTTCCAAATAAACCCACAAATTAACCTCCAAAATGTCAGTCAAAATTAAGTCACAGGTGAAGCTATAAAGCCACAGATTGTGCTGTTTTTGGGTTCATGTTTGGCAATGTGTGAGTTAGACCTAATTCTCCATGTTTGAGTTTGAAAGCTTACTCGGTTGTGCTTAGAAGGGCCAGTCTCAACACTTTTTTTCCACCATTTTTAGAAGGTTTGTGTAGGCTTGTTAGTTTTCTGGCGACCCTGTCACTTTGCATCCAATTTTGGAAATCTCTGATATTGTGCAAGGCTGATGATTTTCCAAACTGCTATGAGTTTGCCCGGAGAAATTGTGTTTTGCCGCCAGTAGGGGGCACACCTTCATTCTGATGAAGTATATTGTATTCATGTGGACAACTGAACTTTTGGATTTTCCCCTTTTGGAATCCAGACTTATTGACTGTGGTCATATCACAGGGTAAGGGTGTTAACTGTGCTCTACCTTTTTCAACCCGGTGTCCTCATGATTGCAGTTGTCCCTACAGTTGACAAGCTGATTCAAAGTGCAATAGTGGAGATGCAGTCTCAAGGCTGAAGGTTTTCCGTCCTGGAAGAAAAGTGCCAATTAATAAACTGGCAGTGTGTTAAAAAAAAAAAAAAGATGTCCTCCTGAACTATAGATTTGTAAACTGAAGAAGGGGGAAGGACATGGGCTCTGGTGTTGGCACCTCAATTGCAAAACATTGTTCTCTGATGGAAACTAAGTAGAACTGCATCCATTTGGGGGACTGAACTGTCATTCTAGCTAACCTGGGAATGAGAGATTAAACTGTACTCAGAAACCCATTTACGTCAGCTTGTTGCCCACCTGGGCCTGATGTTTCCTTACCGACGTGAGTGGTAGAACGTAAGAGCTCTTCTTGGAGAGCATGAGTTGTCGCTTGTGGAAATCCTGAGATCACTTTCATGGTACAAAGACCTAGCCGTGGGTGCTGGGCCACCAGTGAGAGCATGCTGGGTAAATTTGAAAGGGAAGGCGGCCACTTTCTGTTGAAAGAAATTAATTAATTACAAGCCTGAAGGACAAAGTCTTAACGCTATTTATTGACTTGAAGGCAGCTCTGGGACGGAACATGTCCCATTATGTTATTGTTGTAGTTTGTTTTGGTTTTGGTGTTTTTAACACACCCAATTTCTCTGTTAAACGAAATCTGTTAAGGATATACTATAAATTAAACTAGGTTAATGTGTTTTTGTATCAGTCTAAGGAGGCAATTTAATTAATTTAACTCATTGTGAAAATTCTCACTTTTTTCTCAGATTTACAAAAAATTGTTAATTCTGTGTGGAGAAATTCCAAAAAATATCTAAAGGCCCACTGCAATGGAAGTTAGCTTGAATTTGTTTCTGAAAGGACAGACAGATGACATGACAGCATTCAGTGTTCCCAAACAAAATGTCCTGGATTCTGACTGTAGGTATGCCCCAGGTTCAAACTCTGTACATGGTCTAGATTCTACCTTTGTGTATGTTGAATCCCTTCAGCTCTTCAGTCTTCAATATGACCAACAGTTCTCTCAAGTTGCCGCACAAAGCCCCGTTTTCACTCCCAAGTGCTGGGTGTAAGGCAAGAGTTTTTAAGTTTTCACAGTTTTGATTCAGCATTGATTTCCCTCTTTGCTAAAGAAGTACTTGCTTTGTCGGCAGACTATTAGCCTTGCCAAAACGTAGTATCACCTTACGCTTTTAAGAGAATTGATTTACATGCCAGGGGAAACAAAAACTTTGCACCAGGGATTCCAACATCAGATCGGTGGGCTGGACCCTCCCTGTTGCCCAAAGACTACTGCTCTTATCGAGTTATGTAAATAAACCCCGGTAGAATCTGGTCTTCTTTTCATTTTGATACGTAGGAGGGGGAGAGAAAAGGGCTTTTATTTCACACAGAAATTGGAGAGCAAAAACCTGCCTCCTGAAAGAACACCCTCCATAGCATTGAACTACATGAAACCGTCGAGTGTGAATACGGTTCAGCGCGGTTTAGATTACTGACATTACATTCCCTATGGTTTTGTTAATATTTTTTGAGAAAGAATAATTTGTACTCAAATGTAAATATATGGTAGCCGGTACTGCCATAGTGTGTTGATTGAGGTGTGTGCCTATGGTCTTTATGGGAAAGAAAAAATAAAGAGTTTCACAAAGGCTGTCTTCTGCGAAAAGTACTAAGCTTGTCCACATGTGTGTTTGTGTGTGTTTGACTGTGAGTGTACGAGAGAGTTTCTGTGTGTGTGTGTGTGTGTGTGTGTGTGTGTGAGCGCGCACTCCTAGGAATTCCAGTGTCTTACACCATAAACACACATGTGTCAAATACAGACTCTTACACACACACGAACACACTCATACATACATACATACACTCATGCAAAACACAGACTCCTGAAAACACACACCATCCAGTGTTACCTAGAAATAAATATCAGAGTTGTTGTTCTGGAACAGGAACAAAGGATTCCTGCGGTCAACGCACTTGAGAGGTTCCAGTAGAGGTGAGTTTCCAATTACCAGTTAAAATGCAGAGAAAATATCCCAGTCTAGGTGACGTGGATTGGTGTGCCTGGCAAACGAAAATGGTAATGCTGTGCCTACTCGGGCAATGTGTTTCATGGCCTTTGTGTGCGGTCTGTGTTGCAGGAGCAGAGCCGGAGTGAATGTGTTTGGCTGGAGGGGAGGCAGCGCACCCTGTAGGAAGCATGCAAGCGGAGGATGTCTGATTCGGGGTTGGGCAGCTGCTGTCCCCGCCTCCCTGTGCGCTCCAGAGGAATGATGTCCCTGTGGTGCGCTCTGTGCCTCTGCTGCGTCTCTCTCCTCAGCCTATCCACGGCCCGGCCTGCAGGTGAGCTTCCTCGAGCCTTGGACGAGGATGTTTATAGAGAGCTGAGCAATAGCTCATCTTTACTATGTGGCTTATTTGAAAGGTTCTGTAATCCTTGTTTCGAGAATTCAAGTTTAGGGCCAAGGCCCTGATGGAGTAGCGCTGTGTATCACTAGTGCTCTGCACTGTTCAGTGGTAGAGCTGGCCTGTCTAACTGCTGTGTCGTGTAGATGGTGGTCTCTCTAACCGCTGTATTGTGGAGATAGATTCTGGCCTCTCGGAGAGATCCATACTGTGGGTCATGGTTTCTCTGACAGCTGATTAGTGGTGCGGCCAGTCTCTATGAGAGCGTCATGGAGAAGGGGCTGGTCTCTCTGAGAGCTGCACAGTGGAGCCGCTGGTCTCTCTGGGAGCTGTGCAGCGAGGGTGTTGGTCTCTCTAATAGTTGTGTGATGCAGGTGGTGGTCTCTATAACTGCCGTATTGTGAAGTTCCTGGCCTCTCTGAGCGCTCCATAGTGAAGGTGCCAGTCCCTCTGAGAGCTGTGCAGTTGAGGTGCTAATCTCTCTAAAAGCTGTATAGAGTAGGTCCTGGTCTGTCTGTGAGCTATATTGAGAAGGTGCTGGTCTCTCTGAGAGTTGGGCCTTGGCAGGGGCAGTGCTGGCTTTCTCTGTTCCACTGTTTGTGTCCAGCCTGGGATAAACTATAGGGACAGGGAAACCTTCACTGTTAAGGGAGTTCACAGTCATGAAAATAGGCAGACAAAGTGCATGGGTGGCCTTCTATTAGAACAAGTCGTAGTTCTGGTTGTCCTCAGCCCCGGACAGGCTCAGACATGTCTGTCAGACAGGGGAAACATTGTTTCTCAAGGTGGATTGAGTGGCTGTTGCCTTAAGCTCAGCACACGTTCTACCCCAGCCCTGGGTTGTTCTCTGCTGATTTCCCATCACCACGGGAATCTGCGCTGGTTTTAAACAGCCTGCCAAAACCTGGCTCGGCCCTGGAAGTCTGCTGCTGTTAAAACAAGACTCAGCGCTCATGTGCGAAATGCTCGATGGCCTCTGGATGCGATCCAGGAGAAGTTCGCGCTCTTCGCTCCGATCGCCGGCACATTTACGTGTCGGGCAAGCCCCCAGGTGACATGCACCGCCGCTCCGATATTTCTGTCACGTTGCCACAAACAACAACTCAGGAGCAACGGAGGGAAGGTCAGCTCACACAGCCCCTCTGCTTTGCCTATCCCTCCCAGGACAGGAGAGGATGGATGAGTAAACACTGTGCACACTGAAGAGGTTATGAAGCGTCATTCAAGGTAATCTCGAGGGCCAATCAGCACCGTTGAAAATGGCAGGTGACAGGTGCCCCCTATGGGACTGTGAGAAGGCCTATCATTAGTCTTTACAGATTCCTCGGCAAAGCACAGGGAAGTTCATGCACTACTCACCTTCAATAACTTATTCTCCTGCATAGGTGTGTGCTGTGAGACCTTGGCTGCCTAAGATCGCATGGTCGTTTGCGCGTAACGTGAGAGAACATGCTCATGTGTGTTGACGAGTAAAAGACCCAGAGAAAGATACTGCTTTGTAAAAGACACACGGATGGAGAAGCGGAGGAATAGAGAGAGAGAGGGGGGGAGGTTAAGGTCTCTGCTTGGTCAGTTAAGGCAGTAAACGTCCCAGGGGCTGTAGGAGCAGGAAAACGCAGCATTCACGGTAAATCAGGGGCTACTGAGCTCGTTTATGGGTTTCACCTCCCGCCTGCAGTTCAACATCCTGCTGGATGTGTTGACACCAGCAGGAGGTCTGTGCCGTACCCATTCAGCACAAAGCCAGCTCGCGGGCCAGCCTGCTGGAAGTTAGCTGTCTGTGGATGAGTGGATGGTGTCAATCCAGCCAGCCTTATCACATCAAACGAAGCGCAGCCAAAGGGCCGAAGGAGTTTAAAGCCATGCTGTTCCCCGGGACTGGGGGCTCAGATGGAAGGCCTTGTACCCACAGTTCCTGGTGTTCTCCAGTGATACAACCCCCCCCCAGTGGATCTATCACGATGTATTTGAAACCTTTCTTATGTCAAACTATGAATTATAAATGAAAACCGCGATGCAGACCCTGTTCTAAAGGACCAGCTGTTCCAATCTCTCCCTAGCTATTTCATTTCAACATGATTTACTGGCATAAATACAACATGTAAATATGGCCAAGGAGGAGCATACAGCAGAACAAAGGCGATTTATGGGAAATGTACGCAGGAAGAAATAAGGGCAGAAAAATATAGAAGAACTGTAGTAAACAAATGAATAAAATGTGGAATGAACGATAGAGTCGGACAGTTGTATAGTATAGAGCTGACTGACAGGTGTTCTCTCACTTCAAATTTTTTCGTTTCCATTTCAATTTCAAATGCATTATTCGAATTATATAAAGCTACATTACATGTATTTCTTTGACCAACCAAGTGAAAGCTTTTGATTTATAATGGAAAGTGGCTCCGGAGAGTTTGCAACAGCTTCTCTCTGTCAGCTCTCTTGACGTATGGCCGGTTTTTAATTACACTTTTCCCCTTAAGGAAATTGTTGAGATAGTTAAAAGATAAGGCAGACATTGAGGTGAACAAAGAGCCCTGTTGTGCTTTGGTCTGGCCACTTTGGGCACAAGCAGCAGTTGAAACTGACAAATGATTTGCTGAGTGAGCGCCTGCTCCAGGTTTTAT
>JAOYSI010055714.1:0-24812 GCA_025775065.1 Hiodon alosoides
TTTCCCAGCAGCCCCTTCGGGGATGGCTAAAGCCCATTGGCGGGGGAAACGCTGCCTGCCATCCCCGTTACAATATTAATACATTTAAAACGTCTTATCTTACTTGCGTAATGATTATTTTTTATCATCCATTTGATATATATGAATGTAAACAAATGGTAACACAATGGAAGCCACCAATATAGAGCAGACAATGCATGAAGCTTACCATCCTGCATCAGTCTTCCCATCCTGTTTGTATCTTGTGTTTCTATAAAGCCATTGCAAGACGTTATTACATCTTATTTTGCATATTATCTTTTTTTCAAAGGAATATTAATCAACACACATACCTCCTGTTTTGGTCTGTAGGCTTGTCATTTTCAGCAACCCCATAAAAACATCCTATAAAGACTTCAGTATATTCATGTTTTTTTTTTTTTATTGTATAAATATTTTTTTAACTTTGTACCCCTAAAAAATGTACATAAACTTCCAGACTGAAAAGGCAGGTTATTGTAGCAGACATTAAAAGAGAAAAGCTGAATTACACCAGGGGTGTATGTGGATTCAGTCTAACTACTTTAATATATTCAGATCTAATATAATATGCCCCCCTTTCACCTACAACATTATGATAATGTTTCATTACCTCTGTAAGCATTTAGATTTTAGAAGAAATGTAATTATTAAAGTTCGTATTTCCAAGCAATTAGCTAACGTGTAGCATACTATGGTTTGGCTACAACTGGCCAATGGATTGGTATAAATCAATAGTTTTCAAGTACATTCCTCCCTGTCAACTGGTTTTCGTTACAGCTCAGTTGTCGGGCACTTAATCGAGCCCTTAAATATCTTTTTAATATTTTGTTAAAATGTTATTATGTAGTATTTATGTGTGAAAATATAAGTGATTAAGCATATGGTGATTGTGAAAAACATTGGTGATTGTATGGATATATAGAAACGTATGTGAATATATAAAGCAGCTAAATATAACAGATGTTTTGAACAGGCCCAATTATTATTATTTTTTGTCTAATGACAAGTTATGTAGATGCATAGATATAGCTAATTATATTTATTGTAACTAGCAAGCTGTTAATGCACCTTAAATAATAAAGGCGAAAAATCACTGATTGCCAAAATTGTCGCTGGATATTTTCTCTGGCTGTCTTTCAGTTTTTTTATGGGTAGCCGACCCATGGTCAATCAAACAAATTATTTCTGTTTGGAGTTTATCAACTATAAATAATGTTTTCATGGGTATTGACCCAGAAAACCAAAACATTACAATACATTTTGGATTATCTCTAAAATGACAATTATTTGTGCCGCTTGATATCTTAGCCAGCTTCCTGTGAGGTTATTTTGAAGTATACTACTTCAAAATAGTAGTAGTACTACTGTGTAAGTAGCTTTTGTTGTATTGCGTTACAGTTTGTTTCAGGATTAACAAGCGGGTCTTAGTTTGGACAACAGCCGAGCAGCTACTCTGAAACACACTAGGAAGAGAAGCCAAAAGATGAAGATTGTCCCAGTCAGTCTAGTGGGGGACAATTTGATACTGAATAATAAGAAAGAAGGTACTGAAAGCTTGTCTGTTGCAATTTTTACTTCTATAATCTTAGAAATTGATACATGCATAAAAATGAGTCAAATGTATTTCTGGTTTTCAGGTTTTGGTTCCAAAATCTCATGACAGAATGTGACTTCACATGTCTTTGTCTCTTGTTCCCAGGGAGGAGTATGGATGTATCCTCCCGGCCCTTTTCCTGTCCTCAGTGTACGTTTTCTTACACCTCAAAGATTTCTCTCCAAAAGCACATAAAAAGATCCCATGCTGATGGATGTGTCAACCAGCTAAGGTCAGAGTCCTTCAGATCTGAGGCTCTCCTAAATTCTAGTAGTAAAAACCATTGTAGCGTTTTCTCTAACCCGGAAACTGGTCCTGTAACCTCCGGTACAAATGCAGATCCTTCCGTGACACTGTCTCCTACAGACACTCTGAAAGCTTACCCGTGCACCCAGTGCGGAAAGACCTTTAGTAAACCAAGAAATCTCAAAGCACACCAGCGAATCCACACAGGGGAGAGACCTTATCACTGTTCCCAGTGTGGGAAGAGTTTTACTACGGGTGGACACCTTAAAAAGCACAAGCGAATTCACACTGGGGAGAAGCCGTACAAATGTTCTCAATGTGGGAAGAGTTTCAGTGAATCAGGGGCTTTGACAATACATCAGCGAACTCACACAGGTGAGAGACCTTACCATTGTTCCCAGTGTGGGAAGAGTTTTACTACTTGTGGAGACCTTAAAATACACCTGCGAACTCATACAGGAGAAAGGCCATACCACTGTACCCAGTGTGGGAAGAGTTTCACTAGAGACGGAAGCCTTAAAATACACCTGCGAATTCACACAGGTGAGAAACCATACAACTGCTCCCACTGTGGAAAGAGTTTCGCTAGAGATGGAAGCCTTAAAATACATCAGCGAACTCACACAGGGGAGAAACCATACCACTGCTCTCAGTGCGGGAAAAGTTTCAGTGAATCAAGAGGTTTGACGATACACCAGCGAATTCACACAGGGGAGAGACCTTATCGCTGTTCCCAGTGTGGGAAGAGTTTTACTACTGGTGGGCACCTTAAAATACACCTGCGAGTCCACACAGGAGAAAGACCCTACCACTGCTCCCAGTGTGGAAAGAGTTTCACTAGAGAAGGAAGCCTTAAATTACACCTGCAAATTCACACAGAGGAAATTCTGTAAAACTGCAAGCTGTTTGGTAAGACCTTTCAATCGACTTGGACATCTCAATGACCAACAGCAAAACTAACAAATAGAACCCTTAAAATACACCTGAAAATTCACACGGCGGAGAAGCCACACCACTGCTTACAATGTGGAAACAGATTCAGTCAATAAAGAAATGCGTGGCAAATTCATTTCTGTGTATGCTACAGGAGGAATGGTGATCTTGGAGTCACTATACTTCTCCATAGAGTACCAGGTTGTCTGCAGATACCTATTGGTCTCACTGGAGCTGGCATGTTTACTGCATACATACTTACCAGTATTCACTTTCTACTGCTGTGTAATGCTTGGAGGATTTCAAATTTTCCAAATTTTAGAATGGATTTTAATAAATGTGTATATAGCATACAGTGGGGTTACACATTGGTTTTGTCAGTTATATGTTGTAAAAATGCTTTTCCCTTTTCAAGCTTATTTTGTCATTTTGAATTACTTTTGTGGTGTATATATACATATATTTATGGCTATTAAATATGCATTTTATGGATTAAACCAGTACATACACTCATACTTTCATTTAATATTACGTACTGTATGTACGTGTAAGTCTACTACATGGACAGTGAAGGCAGCCAGTCACTTCTTGATTACTATTAACAAATGAGTTTATGAATAATTTCACTAATTGTTAGCACTGTTAACTTATTGTGTGTGTTCCTTCCTATATTTGTGTTTTGAGTCATATGCACTTTTTTCCACTGTATAATATATACTAAATTCCTCTCAGTAGCATTACTGTTCACTATAACCCCAATATGAGCTGATGATTTTCTGTATTTTTCTCTATGGTAACATCAGCTTCATTATTATTATTACTATAATAATCTGTGTGACTGCTCAGCATCATTATTAACATCACTATCCATCTGTAATATAATGTTAAAGAGAAATATCTGAAAACCGATACATGTTTAAATTAGATTGTTAGATCTATAAAATGTATCTTCACATTAAAGTTTTGTGAGGTTTCGAGTAAGGGGGGGAAGCTGTTTAAATGCTTTAACCAGGGAAGCACATTCAGAGGGGTATCCCATTTTGTCAGAGAGTGACTATATGCAGTTGTATCTTTTATCTGAACGTTAAATCGCCCCTGATCACTAACACATTGGCAGGCAGGTATAATGCATGCTCGAAGCTCTTTTAGAATGGATATTGTAGTTTTAAAATAATTCTATGCAAAGGTTAGAGAGAGCTTATATAATCTGATTTAACCAGGCCCAAACACTTTATTCAGTACTATACATTTTCATGTAAACAAGAATATTGCCTGGTATGAAGCATGTAAACAGAATTAATCTGAATAAGAAACATATTCAGAGTATTGGGTGCAGGTAAAAGTAGTCAATGTGAGCACAGATCATGGCTGCTGTAGTCTGGCTGTTCAATAATGTTGTGTGGGTGCTCTAGGAGAGACCTGAAGCACTCTGGGTGATCAGCCTTCAGACTGGAATCACCCCATTCTAAATAAAAATATTTAATTAAATTAAAAATAATCTTTTGTATGACATGGTAAACGGTATTTGAAATGTTTCACCAATATTTATTTTAGTCTGAGAACTACATCAGAGGCCCAGCAAATGTCTAAGACTGAGAACTACAATTCCTAGTAATACCTGCCGGGTATTTTTAAAAATTTAATTAAATTAAATGTAGCCACAATATAACATTTAAAGACATAAGCCACGTACTGTCTCTTTATACATGATATTACGTTAGCATTGCAGGAGGTGGATACAGCAGATTTTTAAATTTTATTTTACTTTTTATAGTGTTGATATTTGTGTTCAGTTTTGGTAAACATAGCTACCCCTACCCCCACGGAATCTGAAATTCCACTAATCAAATCAAAGAGGAGCCAGAATCAGATACTCTCATAGTGGCTCTTCAGACATGCATCCAGTGATTCTGATCACCGAAGTCAAACCCAGGAAGAGTAAAGGTAAAATATTGAATTCAATAACAGGCAGCCAGCTTAGGCCATACCCAACTAACATGATAATGCTCGGTCAACAGCAATGCACAGATCAACAAACCCCAATTGATGATGGTATCTCCAGCCATATAGCCCCTTCGTAGTAGGCCCACTATTCTTTGTTGCGGTATTGCAAAATAAACGACACCACCAAATTACACCCACTTCAAACTAAGGGTCGAAAAGGAAAATCCGGCCTCTCAACAAGCAGTCTCAATTTACTTTTGATTAAGTAAGAGTAATTGTGTATTTTCGGTTAAAAGCATTACCAATATAAATGTTTTACCTTCTGAACTTATTGTTTAAAAACCAAATAAAATGAATAATCTCTAATTCAAATACTTAAGGCAAGTTTAAATAATGTTATGAGTGCAATAAAGCTTAAGGAACAAGGACAGTGTAAACTGCCTCAAAATTTTACTTTTGAATTTTGACTCAAAAACTTTTAGCTGTAGTCAAATAACTATTGACTTCAATCAATATTTAGATTAAATGAACACAGACACCCCGGTAAAAACATTTATTAAAAACAAAGGTCAATAAAGCCTAAGTGAACATTCATTTATGTGGGGAGGAAATTAAACTGAGGAAGATTATGAGGAACAAAACGTAAGAGGGTTTAATCAGCCATTAGTGACCACACCTGAGGCAGACTAATGGTGAAAGGGAATACAACGGCACACAGAGGGGGCGGGGGAAGCTGTTTACTTAACAATTGTTTACTAGTGCCTAAATTGTGGTGAAATTGTATTGTTAAAGAGTTTACTGAGTGACAGATTGCATGCAAAATAATTATGTTAAGTTGTGTGGTGTTAATAAGGAATGCACGGCATCTAATGGCCTGGAATGGAGTGTGGAGGTATACAGTCACAAGAGAACCTTTCGGGGAGCGTCTTCTGGCTTGCCTGATAGAGAACTCCTCATCAGCTTGGTTAGTGTGGAATACAGGCATCTGAACTAAACGCAGGCTCATGTCCTAAGGAGGCTGCTTTCCTGGCTTCTTGCCAAGGAGAGGATTTGTTTCCTTTGTGAGCAGTACATGATCACAGAATAATTAATATTTGGTGACAGTCATTAAATTTTTGGCAAACCAGTGGACTTCTTTTCTGCAGTTTGAATTTGCCGCATCAAGCTTCTTTGTCGGATCTTTATGAGGTTACTTTTCTTTTGCTTCTAAGTCATAAAACACAAAACGTAATCAGGATTCTTGCTTGATAGTATTAAATTAGGTGTGATTTATGGCGAGTTTCTGGTTCTTTGTGGCTGTCTGATTTTGAAAGCAGCTGCTAGGGTCGGTGGCTGATGACATCACTTTCTGATGACGAAAGAGAGATGTAGTTTGTTTATTGTCCCAACAACGTTTAACTAAATTCTGCCTACACTGGGATCAGTGGTATAGCTTCTATTCTGTGTGAGTCCGCTGGTGTATTTTAAGGCTTCTATTTCTAGGGAAACTCTTCCCACACAGGGAGCAGTGGTAAGGTTTCTCCCCTGTGTGTGTCCGCTGGTGTATCGTCAAAGTTCCTGATTTACTAAAACGCTTGCCACACTGGGAGCAGTGGTATGGTCTCTCCCCTGTGTGAGTACGCTGATGTATTTTTAGGCTTCCATCTGTAGTAAAACTCCTCCCACACTCAGAGCAGTGGTATGGCTTCTCCCCTGTGTGAATTCGCATGTGTATTTTAAGGCTTCTATTTCTAGGGAAACTCTTCCCACACTGGGAACAGTGGTAAGGTTTCTCCCCTGTATGAGTCCGCTGGTGTTTCTTCAAAGCTCCCGATTCACTGAAACTTTTACTACACAGGGAGCAGGGGTATGGTTTCTCCCCTGTGTGAGTTCGCTGGTGTGTTTGGAGATTTCCTAGTCGACTAAAGGTCATCCCACACTCCAAACAATAGTAAGGTCTTTCACCAGTGTGAATTCGCAGGTGTACATTGAGTTTTCCATTTGTAGTGAAACGCTTCTCACACAAGGAACATTTGAATGACTTGTCTTCTGTGTGAATTTTCAGGTGTACATTAAGAATTCTATTTGTAGTGAAACTCTTCCCACACTGGGAGCAGTGGTATGGCTTCTCCCCTGTGTGAGTTTGCTGGTGTTTTGTCAAAGCTCCTGATTCACTGAAACTCTTCCCACACTGGGAGCAGTGATAAGGCTTCTCCCCTGTATGAATTCTCAGGTGTACATTAAGGGTTCTATTTGTTGTGAAACTCTTCCCACACTGGGAGCAGTGGTAAGGTTTCTCCCCTGTGTGGGTCCGCTGGTGTTTTTTCAAAGCTCCGACTTGACTGAAACTCTTCCCACACTGGGAACAGTGATAAGGCTTCTCCCCTGTATGAATTTGCAGGTGTACATTAAGGGTTCTATTTGTTGTGAAACTCTTCCCACACTGGGAACAGTGGTAAGGTTTCTCCCCTGTGTGGGTCCGTTGGTGTTTCCCCAAAGCTCCTGATTCACTGAAACGTTTCCCACAGAGTGTCTTCAGAGTGTCTGTAGAAGACTGTCTCAGGGGAGGGGCTACATTTGTACTAGTGGTTATAGGACCGGTGTCCAACTTAGAGAACGAGCTACATTGGTTTTTACTGCTGGAATGTAGAAGAGTCACAGATCTGATGGACCTAGACCTCAGCCGTTGGACACATTCATCGGGTTGGGCTTTCTTAACATGCTTTTGAAGACAACTCTCTGAAGTGTAAGAAAACTGACATTGAGGAGATGAGAAGGACAGAGAGGACACATCCATACTTCACCCTGGTAACAAAAGACAAACATCAGTGAAGTCAGATACTAACACACAAAAAAAAGATGGAAAGCCAGAGACATTGAAGGAAAATGGAAAATACCAAAAATAAATTCATATACTCATGTCTAGATCTTTATTAATTAAATTTAAATCGCAATGGAGAGCAGTTGCCTTTTTTCCCATTCTTATACTCATGAACAGGAAACGTTATTAAATGAGCTAGTTATGTAAAGTGCGATTAGAGGTTTGCCAAAATATTTGTTTAGTCTCAGCCCTAGAAAAATAATGTCTAAATTAGTGATAATTATTTATAATTTCCGAGAAAATAAAAAATACACATCTTATTTCTTAAAGAGGCTACGTTATTTCACGATACAAATCTATGCAACCACAGCCTCTAATAAGAACATTTTTGATTTTTAACAGATTTTAACTATTTATTTCAGTATTACTGGTTCGTGGTTTGTTTAGATTTCCTCGTACTACTGCGTCTGACGGGCATGTCAGGAGGCATCAAGATTCTGCACGTTTATTTTTTAAAGTTTCAGTGGCTTGCTTGCTTTACATAAGAAAATTGCTGTGTATAAAATGTAATTACGTGCTAAACCATAGTGTAACCGCTCCTTAAAATTTTATGAATTACGTAAAAATGTAATCATGGAAATCCGCATACAACAAAAGTAAGATTTTCATTCGTTATCAGCAAAGTGTACCCTTTCTTTACAATTGGAAATGCATAATTTCGAAATAATTAAATTATTAAATTATTTTGAGGGTAATCATTTTAAGAAGTAAAAACTCATGGCTAGGCGTAATGAATATAAATGCAAACATTACTACACAGACCATTTCAACCGGGCCTAAACATGAAAGAAAAACAAAACTATACTATTAAATGAAAACATATATAAGATGATTTCTATTTGAAAAATACGCAATGCTTAAAAATCATAGCGATTGTGTTTTATAAACACATTACATAGACAAAACATACTTAACCGATCTGTAATCGTTCTGTACGAATACCACTCGCATGAAGTATAAACAATACCGAACTGCAATATCAGAAGCTGCGTGATGCCAGTGGCAATAATAATTTTTTTCGAAGCACTTCCGGAGTCAAAGAAACCCACATTTTTTCAAAATAATAGTACTTTAATTGAAAAAAGTTTTAATGGAGCAGTGCTACTCCTTCTCCCTGTCCACTGGTGTTTTATCTCTTGATTCTTTGAAACTCTTCTCTCACCGGGAGCAGTGGTACTCCTTCTCCCTGTCCACTGGTGTTTTATCTCTTGATTCTTTGAAACTCTTAGCACACTGGGAGCACTGCTATCGTCACTCACCTGGGTGAATTTGCAGATGTAATATAAGGACAATAAAATGGACACTGAGGACAAGAAAATGGCAGAGCGGACACATCCACACTCCTCCCTGTGAACAAGAGACAAAGACATCAGTAAAATCTGATACTTACATGAGAAAGAAGACTGAAGAAAAGTTTGGTAAAATGGATAATGTCTTATAATGCCTCATGTCTATAGGTCTACAAATGACATTATGTTTTTTCTCATCAATCAAAGTGGCACAGGATCTGTTTCACTTTAAAAATGTGTCAGTTCATTTTTTTGTATGGTATTGTGTGGCCTCCCTCATTGTGATATAGGGCCCAGTAAGTGGCTCACCCACTACCACTCAGACCATCTCTTATCAGCAGAATGTAAACAATGGTCTGTAGGGGTGACAATAGATGTACTTCTCCTGTCTAGGTTTTCAGGGTAGGAAAAAAACAACATTTGTGCCCAACCCATTTTGTACGTCTTTAGACGTTTGTACGTGTTAACCTGACAATTTTGAACATCTTAAGACGTTAGAAAATGGGTGCTACCACTTCATTAGTTTGAGGGGATACACTATAATGATCATTGCAAGAGAGAAAACAATTCCCCCCTCAACCTACCTTGTATGAATTAAGGTTAAGAATTAATATTGATTGACAGTGAAATTAATAAACAACTGAGTAAACTACTGGTTATTTACTGAGAAAAAAATAAAGCTTGTACACAATATCATATTCAACATTTAACATTTTCAGTGTATGTGATTGATTACATCCTTGTAATAATTGGCTACATTCTTGATTAACATTTTAATATTACTTTAGAGAATACACACAGGATATACTTCACTTTCCTATAACCGGAGTGTTTAAGATCAGGGTTTTACATACTTCAGGTTAAACCTTACAAGTTGATCTCCCCCACACATATGGACTGTTCCAAATACAAAATCACGTGCGTGTAAGAAACGTGATACGAATGTAAGAGACCCTATGTCAAAAAGGGGTGGGTATGTTGACGCCAACTAATAGCATGGCAGTCTAGATGATCCAAACGTCTTAAGACGTTCAAAGTTGTCTTTTTAACACAAACAAACGTCTTAAGATGTACAAAATTGCGTTTTGGCACAAATGGTGTTCCATAGGTCTCTGTGGTCTTCTTGCGTCTAGCCTAAATCACGTTTTAAACGGTTGGCATAAAAAAGCAGCTTGGCATCCCACTTCCAGATGCCCCTCCCCCCATTTCAGGTCCCAAGGACAGCGGACGTTCATGATGACCAATGAAAAACCATTATTGGGGTTGGAGGTGTAACTGTTTTTGTACCTATTTGGAACTAAATTAGACAAATTAGACAAATAATATGAACACTCAAATAACTCATTACACTGTTTTAGATATCCCACACAACCCAGTGGCATTAAACTTCTTGACAATGACCGCATCCTGTCTCCGCCTCCCTTTCTCTGACGATTGAATGCTATGACTAAAGTAGACCCTTGCACTCCCCGTCACACTTGACCCTGCCAGGTTTTACTCAACACTGCTTTAATTATACACTTTTTTTGTACTACCACCCTGAGCAGTCTCTCCTATTTGAGTAGATAGACAGCCAAGGAAGGTGTCTTAAAAGGGAGACTGCAAGGGTGGGTGTTCATCAGGAACGCCTCTTGTG
Source organism: Hiodon alosoides (assembly GCA_025775065.1). Taxonomy (NCBI): domain Eukaryota; kingdom Metazoa; phylum Chordata; class Actinopteri; order Hiodontiformes; family Hiodontidae; genus Hiodon; species Hiodon alosoides. Next base: position 10,524 of record JAOYSI010055714.1, read on the forward strand.
AAATTCCTTTAAATGGCAGTTATAAACATATGAACAATAAAGCGTTAGGCCTCCACACAAAAAATCTTTTCAAAAATACATTGACCACAACTTGTGAATCTTTGGCAGGTATAAACAATTTATTTATTTATTACACAGTAAACATTTTACTCCCATTGTGAATGGTGACCCATGGCAAACTAACCATGCCCACTTTTGGAAATTAATACATTGCTGTTCCTTTAAATCAGGCTTTGTTTTTACCCTGGCAGAAATTGTGAAATTTTGGCATTTTTTAAATATGACTGTCTTTTATTTAAGAGTAGTGATCATATGAAACCATTTATTCTCACATAGTTGTTTGGCTCTTTTTAAAATCATAATGATAACAGAAATCACCCAGATGGCCCTTATCAAAAGTTTAAATACCCTTGAATGTTTGGCCTTGTTACAGACACACAAGGTGACACACACAGGTTCAAATGGCAATTAAAGGTTAATTTCCCACACCTGTTGCTTTTTAAATAGCAATTAGTTTCTGTTTATAAATAGTTGATAAGTTTGTTATTTGTCTCATGTGGATTCACTGAGCAGACTGGATACTGAGCTATGGGGAGCAGAAAAGAACTGTCAAAAGACCTGCGTAACAAAGTAATGGAACTGATCTTAATATCATCGAGCCACTCTGGGGAGATGGGGTTCATGCAAGATGACCAAAGACTTTGCATGACCTGGAGACATTTTGCCAAGACGAATGGGCAGCTATACCACCTGCAAGAATTTGGGGCCTCATAGACAACTATTACAAAAGACTGAACGCTATCATTGATGCAAAAGGGGGCAATACACAGTATTAAGAACTAAGGGTATGCAGAATTTTGAACAGGGGTCATTTAATTTTTTTCTTTGTTGCATGTTTTGTTTTCTGATTGTGCCATTCCGATATAACCTACAGTTGAATATGAATCCCATAAGAAATGCATTTTGCCAGCTCACTAATGTTTTCTTTAAAAATGGTATATGTATTACCAATTATCCAAGGGTATGCAAACTTTTGAGCAAAACTGTATGCGCAAGAAAACATGTGTAACAAACAGGTCTATGTGGATATTCCGTTAATATTGTTCACCAGTAGAGTGTACAAAATAGGTTAAACACATTTAAGTATATCTAACATGAACATTTAATGCTTATCATAATTAATAAAAGAAGATGTTTGTCAGACTAAATAAAAAAATTAATTAATTCTCATGGAAAATTGAATGTACTTGGAAAAGTTGCCCACAGCACATTGACCACCTTTCATTGTCTTTAACTTGATTTGTTCCTATATAAGAAGTACTTAAAAATATATTGACCACAACAAATTGGAATATTAGTATTTGGCTTATTGATATAATTGACAAAGTAACTTCAAGTAGGCAAAAAAAAAAAAGCTACTTAGCCAAAGGCATTGTTTCATTTAGGGTGCTCATTGCCAGTGGAATGGAGATGTTTTAAATGTATCCAGGGTTTCCCAGGAGAGGTGCTTGTTTGAGGTGCCCGGCATTAAGTGGTGGCTCTTCCAACTTTTTTTGGTCCTTCAGGATGAAGGGTGGCAGGTAAGGGATCCTGGAGCTCCAACACCCAGCCTGTTTTCTGGAGGGACACATTGACACGCATCTCCGAATGTCTCAAAATTTCATACAATACTTGCGTGCGTGAACCCTAACTTTCCAATCCACCATTATAGACTGTGCTCCTTTCCCCAGACCCGAATATAAACCCTCAGTTTTAGCAGTAAGACGGCTAGTTAAATGACAAGCTGCAATTCTATTATCCAAAACAGAAATTTAGCAAAGCAGCATACCTCCTGCTCAGATTCCAAAAGCCATCGTCCGATGAGACTGATTGACGGGTTTGGGATTCTTGGAAAGATATTAACCTTAAATCTGAAATGATAAAAATGTGAAGGAAGTTAGGGAGATCTGTTCCTACAATAAAAGTATCATTGAGGATATTATCAATTACTAGAAACTAGACAGATGCAGTCTCAAGCGGATGAAGATTTAACATTTACCATAACAAAGCAAGAGTCTAAGTGTAGTAGAAGATAATTTACGGGTTCACCCCATTAGTAGGGTTAATAATCAAATCTAATGGCATAAAATTGCATTACGTGGCTAACATACTCAGAAATGTTCACACTTACTCCATTAATATTGGAGTTCAGTTATTTATCAGTCCAAAAATAGCAATATCATGTAATTATACTCTTGTCTTCAACTCAAAGGATTGATATAACTGTCTGTAGCAAACTCAACGAGCTGTTAAGCTTCGCAGCTTGTCCAGGATATTTCATTTATATATATATATATATATATATATATATATATATATAATTACTTGTCTCGGTTCATGAAATCCCCCAAGGAGAATGATAACTAACTTTGGAAATTCCTGTTCTTCCATAAAGCCTTCTTAAACAGGAAGATTTTATTTATTTGTTCCAGTTTACACTGGAATGACTTACAAAGTTCTGAAGAGGATGAAAAACAGTCCTGCCAGGAGAGTGAGTAGGGCTATTGAAATGACTGCGCTTGTGACTTCTGTAGTTTCTGCAAAGGTCAAGGGCAGCAGGTAGTAAAGTGTACAAGGTATTGCATCAGGGGGTTGCAGATTCAAAAGTTGCAGGCACTGCTGATACAGCTTTCAGCAATCTATTTATTCAGTATGATTCAGTATGTCATAGACATGTCTATGTCTAAATCATTCAGATGTCTAAATAAATGTGCTTTAAAACGTTCTATCACTGAAAGAGCCATGGGCCAGGCCCTCAAATGTAAAGGGAAATGTTTTAGCTGGATCAGAGGTCATAAGAAGAGTAGTTCAAAGACCAAACTCAATAGTGGGGTTTCTCATCCATGGTGTCTGTGGAGCCCATTATTGATGATATTTTGGTCCTGAAGTCTTCCGCTATAACCAAACCATTAAAACAGTAAGCCTTCAGCGTCCCCCACTGGCGGTTTAGATAATTAAAACTGAGACTAACCAAACAGCAAAGTTGTGAAAACAAAGGTCTCCTCTGTAGAATTTCCAGCCATCAAAGAAACCGAATATTTTGTGTTTGGTTTCAGGTCGGAGAATATTTTCTGTTGTTCATCTGAACTGAATAAAAAATCTAAGACGACAAAACACATATTACTAAGGACAAATTAATGTTTTTGGTATACCTCTAACTCTTTCCAAAACATTTTTAAAATACGTTCTTTACGACCGTAACACTGAAAAAAATCAGCAAAACTGTGATGTAGGTTAATTAGCGTGAAATGACTCCAGAACTGTAAGTTTTGTCAAGCTATTAAGCAAATAGAGGCATCACAGAAATAAAAACTAAAACATTTGTGTTTTTATAATCCAGCGTGTCAAAAATGATCAATGCATCAAATAATATACAATAAATACCGTTTGCCACCAAATATAGACTTCAAAAAAATTCAATGTTATCTTAAAACGAATTTTATCAACTTTACGTGGTGCAATGAAACCGAAATAGTAAGCTAACCGTACATCGAGTCTCTCCTTCACTTCTCAGGGTCACTCTGTATTTCAGGAAACTGTTGCCTAGCAGCTTTCTCTGCCGCATCAACTGCAAGGTGGCTGTGTATTTCTTCACATCCACAATATTCCATTCTTTAATATCTATAAGCACTAAAGAGACGAACAATGGATTAATGCAGGAGGAAGCATGGAGGAAACAAAACCGAGGTGTTTTAATGCACCAACTGCTGAAATTTCTCCTGATCCCTACCCCCCTTCTCCAGGGTAGCTTGCACTGAATGCGGAGGTCCACAGACTTCCTCGTAAATGGGGTAAACGGTGAAGTTATACGTAATCAGCGGCTGGAAGTGACCTGAAGCAGAGAGAGTGAATAAATACAGTGTTAGAGTGTTTAATACAGAGTGTGCATGTGTAACGCTGTTTAATGAGCAGAAATGGGTCTCCCCCACAACTCTGATGACGACGTTGGTAGAATGTGAGAGCAACATGGTCTATATAGCCGGACAGACTGTTGCCCTAAGGCAGAGGTCCCCCACTTGGGCTGGAACAATGACTCAGATGATTTGGGTATTAAACCAACAGGTTTAGGGATCTCCAGGACCAGAGTTGGGGACCTCTGACAGTATCCCTGAGAGTATCGAGCTTTGAGACACAGAGACCGACCAAGATATGTAGACTTCAGGTCCGTCTCTGTGTGTCACTCTACAGTGGGTTCATAGTTTTTCACTAATGCCTCACAAGAGCTCCCTGTCAGACAATTTGAGGTAAAGCAAGTTGATGGAGAACAAATCTACTCAAGGGAAGCAACCCCTACACCTTCTTGCCATCTTTACCATGCAGGGTGACGTTAGATGTGGTGTTGTCAGCTCGCTGCCAGTAGCTCAGCGCATCATCCCTGTCGACACTCCACTCGATGGCAAACTCGCTGACTGGCACCGGTGAGACAGCGCGGTCCCATAGAACCATAATGGCATCACCCCGAACGTCCACCCAGACACCCTTAACTGCTGGGAGACCTAGCCATAAAATCAGCACAAATTACAATCAGCACAAATTACAATCAGCCAAAAATAAACTATGCCGATGTTTCTCTCAAGTATTGATTGATTTCTGATTTAAGTTTTGTTCTGGCGTAAAAAGGGACGGCATTCACAACTTGAGTTAAAATTTTCTACGATCTGCTGCTCTTTTGTCCAGTGTGAAATTACTAATGTACTGGTTGCACTATTCACATGTTGCTCTGGATAAGAGTGTCTGCCAAAATATAAATACAACATGTAATAACCAATTCCTTGAACATTTCACGACTCAGTGGCCATGCGGATGTGACGATATCTTTAATTTCTCTCTTCAGGAAAAACTGTCACTGACAAGGAAGAGTGCATTTACTACGACACAAAGCGTATTAAATGAAAGCATTCAAACATCAATGAAATTAGAGATGGGTTGCCAAATATAAAGTATATGCCAATGACGGCTGGATTTGTGTTCACTATGTATTAATTTGCTTGTACACAACTTTTTCTCAGTGGGCACAAGTTGACATATGGAAGATCAGATTTCAGATGCAATGAGCATAAGGCGGTATTTTTTATTTCTATCTTTGGCAAAAACTGCCATTGACAAGGAAGTTTCACAACCACACCTCAGCGTCTGTTGAAGACAAGAGAGATGTGAGACAGAGATAACCTCTGGCTTCCAGGGTCCAGAGAAGAATCTTACTAATGAGAGTAACGTTACCACCCAGCTCCCAGAGTCCACGGAGGAAACTGGTCTGCTACTTATTGTTGCTGGTATAAGTTGCTAGTTTGCAACTTCTTGTCTCCCTGTTAGGAGCATGCATTTATAACTTTATAACACAGCGTATAAATTGAAAGTATTCAAACATTAATGCAATTAGAGATGGGCTGAAACAAGTATAGATGGGTTGCCAAATATAAAGAATATGACATGATGGCTGGATTTGTGTTCACCATGTATTCGTTTGCTTGAAGATAAGATTATATTATATAGTCATATTGTGTAGGGTATTGTTAATTATAACAGTTGTTTCTACATTCCTGATTGGACATATAGTCCAATATTAGTCCTTGCTGCTAAAATGTCATTCACTATTGATAGCAGCATCAGACAAACAAATAAACTGATAATAATAATAATAATGGTAACATTAATAATAATACACTATTTGATAATATATATAATTATTATATATATTTATAATGTGAAAAACATTTTCCTTGGAGCTCATTGAACATTGTGCATTAACACAACTTCAGTTGACATAAACAATAGCCACACATAGAGACTCACCTGTGTAACAACCAGAGGTGACTGTTAGCCGCTTGACAGGTGACACTCCAGCCCGGTTATAAGCCAGGACCATGACTTCGTAGTCACCCCCTGTCACCACCAGGCTTGTCTTCAGGTCGGTGGTATTAACAGTTTCTCCCTGGGACGAGTTGTCCCTGGGCTTGTAGTGCACCTGGTAGCCGAGAACAAGCCCATGCGAGTCGACATCCTCCAGAGCCTGAAACGGTGCAAAAACCAAGTTTTGAACCACCATCACATGGTTTCTTTTTCCTCTAAACTTCGGGCAAAGTAATTACCTTCCACATGAGTGTGAGCATGAGTGTGTGGAGACCTTTTGCTCTCCACACTTCGATACGGTAACAGACATCCAGTGGCTTGGAAGGTGCTGAAAAGCGATGACAGGAGGTTACGAAAGGTCACAAAGACTTTAGGCTTCAGCTTTAGACCCATTCGCAAATTGGTTTGAATGGAAAATTATTTTTAATTTTTTTCTGAGATCAATTTACAGACGAAAAATGCCTGATTTTGAACGTTATGCCTGATTCAGAAGCATAACCTGCAAGTTTTTGATGAGCAAGTTTTTTTGGATGAGTGGGACCAGTGTGTCAGAGTTGAATCCAGATCGCGAGACAGAATAATCAAGATCAAGATCAAGACCGGAACCAAACAGAAACTAGCATCGGACATGTGAATAAAGAAAACAAAGAATGGCTAGGTGGAAGTGGAGGTATCGGCAGAAACCCTGACACCAGTGGATAGGCCAAACTTAACTGAATGGGACAAGAGTGGAGGCAGTACCATGTTATCATATTGTAGGCACTAACAAGAGATTACTAACTTATTAGTATTTATTTCTTGTAAAAGAAAAAAGGTGATTCTAAAAATTGCTAATAAAACATTATACATTATACATTGTTGCTTTACAGGTCAATTTCTCTCAGTTAATATGACCTATCAATTTTGCATCTATTTACTCAACAAGTAAGTTGCTAACAAGTCGCTAAATGTTTGCACTAAAGGAGTTCACTCACTTTTGTATGCTTCTATGTCATCACATGTAACTTGAATTTGTACATGGCAGTGAGAAACCATTATTCATTCCCTCCTTTGCTAGGAATCACAGACATGAGAACCTATATCCACTTTTTGTCACCCTTTATAAAAACTTATTTAGTTTTATTTAGTTAGTTTAGAAGTTAATTTTAAACGAGCTAATCTGGATTACTAGCTACGACAGCTGTGACAGTAGCTGGTTGCATGTCATTTTTCAAAGATGAGCATAAGAACATACTAACAGGAGAGAAACATTAAAATCTGGGCATTCGGAACAGTGTAGCTTTTGTGCAGGCCAGCTAACTATTGGGCAGGGCCAAAATGGACAGGGTGTATCATGTTTCATCCTAATGAAAATAACTGTTTAAATCCTAAATTACTGTACTAATATACATATTGGGATGAATATTAGTTGGTGAAAATTGTCAGACTGTGATGGGTTATTTTTGTTGTTAGTCTATATTGGTTACTGAACTTGCCAGTAAGAGTAGATGTTCTGCTGTACTGTCAGATTAACATGGGCATGTGTTCTAATTTTGTGTTTTTAGTCTTTGTTCTTTAATCAAGTTTTATGGTGGCTCGCAGCTCCTCATGTGGACGTCGTCTAATTGCGTCGGGACCTGAACATGAGTGCGTACAGTTCAGTGAGTTTTATCCCTGCAAATTTCTTTAGAGCCAAAAAATGCTATCGTAAGAATCTAAACTTTGTTGTTGACTTTCTTTACCCATGTCTCACACATTTTGTATTTATTTACATCCCTTTAAAATGAACTGGGTTTTTTTTTTCTTGAACCAAAAGGAAGTAAATGCTAACTCTTCTGTGTCTAAGGACTACATCGTGACATAATTCAGTACTCTAAGACCGGAAGAGAGTAAAAAGAGCGAAATTCATGAATGGCTGAGCAGGACAACCAAGAAGTTCATGATTGGCTAACGCTGGGGAGCTTATGACTGGCTGTGTGGAGTACCAGGAGAGGCTATGATTGAGGGTGATGAACAAGAGGGAGGGCATGATGAGCTGAGTGGGACACTGAGAGAAGCTTATCTGTAAATTAATAATAATAATGATAATAAATAAAAATAAATATAGTGTATATATATATAGTGTCTCCTATATGGATCCCACATATGTGTGCCAAAATGCTAATCAATCGGACACATGCTTGATTTTAAATTGATGTAGATTCCGCCCAATTTATACTTTCGCAAAAAGTCCAGTATGGGTTGTATGGACGTTTTTGTTCCTTATGACTCATTAGGCATGTACACCGAGTTTCATACATTTTTGTCACACAGGGTGGCAATGGCTACATTTTTAAATGTGATTTTTTGTCCGTGTTCTGTAACGCCACTTAGGGTCTGATCAGGGTAAGTCTTTGCCTCTGAGTAATGAGTGCTCAGGAGTCTCAGTGTACAAATTTACATTTACATTTAGTTTCTGAGTTTCTAGGTTGTTGAGCATTATCGGAGAAAAAAAATGTTAATAACTATACATTTCTCTTTACTCACTGCTCTCCAGTGTTTCCACCTGCTTCTCAGTTGGGTCGGTCCACAGACCCTGGTTATTTTCTCTGATACAGGACACCTTCACTTTGTAGTTGCTAAATGGCAAAAGTTCCTCAATTGTACACACACCAGTTTTACCCTGCACCACCGGGACCAAGCCTGAAACCTTGCAAGAGAGGAGAAAACAATACCATTCAACAAGAACTAATTTGGACAAATCGGAGCATTGTGGCCACCTTCATGTGGCCAAGCATTGGCTGGACCACCGCTAAGGCCTTGGAGGGGCAGAGACACAGGAGATAAACAAACAGTGAGCAACGATTTAAAAAAATTCTATTAAAAAATCTACAAAACAGAGGGTAAAAAATGTCTACGGTTCTTAAAGCCAACAAAGATATCAAAACAACACATTAGAAGGACCCTGAGGCAGCAGCAGCTTATCTGGGCCCACCACTATTAGGACCCCATTTCCTACAGCTGGCTGACGAGGGAAGTGTGTGGAGGCAGTCAGAGGCAGTCCGGGCAGGTAACTGGCCCATGGGGTCTACACTAAATGTGGTTGTGCTGGGCTCACTTCTGCTTCACAATCGATAAACAAATACATTTTAGTTCATCCTCTTTCTCACGCAGTTGTCCAGTAATTGAAATCAGACATATTTCACGTACACTTCAAACATATTAACTCTGACCCTGCACACACACTTGTATCATTACTCACATTTAACCCGTTTACACCGTTAACTGGTTTACACAGCCAGATATTCCCTGGTTTACAAACTTAAACAGATTACAAAGCCATGTATTCCCTGGTTTACACAGTTAACTGGTTCACGAAGTTAACTGGTTTACACAGCCATATAGTCCCTGGTTTACACAGTTAACTGGTTTATAAAGCCGGATATTCACTGAAACTTCAAGGTTGAGCTTCCCCCATGATTATTTTATCACTGCCACTGCCTGTTCCCGCCAACTCTATGTTTTAACCACCATGCAATCTACAGTTCAGTGTGTATTTCACACAAAATAGCTCTCTTAAACTTCCTCTACATCCTCTCAAAGTTGTCACACTTCTTTTGCACTCAAGCAAAAGACTTGGAAGTCAAATAATATTTTACACATTTTAACTAAATTGTCTCAGAAGTTTAATTTGATTCATATTGTGCAACCCAGCCATGACACAACGCAATGTGAGCCTTGCTTTGGTAGTGAACAGACCATGTTGAGAAAACATAAAATACCTCTGTCCACTGTTGCTTGGTAATAAGTTTGTAAAAGACTTTGCAACACAAATCATTCACAAATTTAGAGGTCCACTTCACTGTAATAGTCGTGTCTGTAGCAAGCAATGACATGTTTGTAGGTTTGGGTGGTTTTTCTGAAAAAAATCAAATAAAAAATCGTCATTAAACCAACTTAAGAAAGTGATCCTGAGATTTTGTTATAGCTTTTTTTCACAATCATTAACATCCAGATGGACAGGATATACCAAAGCTTTTCTGACAGTTGTGCGTCCCACCATGACAGCTCATTGAAGCACCATTACCTATCTCAGACAATGATACAGCATGGGGACTTGACAGCAGCTTGATCTTCTCTGAGTGGTCTCTCGCTGTGATCACAACATTGAAGTTTGCTTTCAGACTGAAGATCGTCGGGCAGTGGTAGATTGTCTCAGACCTTAAAAACAGGAGTTATTTTCTTGAATGCTAAATCAAAGGAAACTAAACCCTGGTCAACAGATAATTAATACCAGAGCCAGTTGACATGCAAACAAAAACAGAACACTTTTTTGTATAATACCATGTGACTAGTGTAACGCCTTGCCAATCCCATAGCTGCTAAAAGTCTTTCCCTGAGGGTATTCACACCAAAACACCAGCCTGGTGATGTGTACGTGAGTTATAACCTGTGCGTATGAGACAGAGCGAGAGAGAGCGAGTGTACACTACCTTTCAAAAGGGGTCACTTATAAATGTCCTTGTTTTCGAAAGAAAAGCTAATTTTTTTGTCCATTAAAGTAACGTCAAATTGATCATAAATACAGTGTAGACATCGTTTATGTTTTAACTGACTATTCTTGCTGGAAATGGCTGATATTTAATGGAATATCTAGATAGGCGTACAGAGGCCCATTATCAGCAACCATCAGTCCTGTGTTCCAATGGAACGTTGTGTTTGATAATCCAAGTTATTCATTTTAAAAAGCTAATTTATCATTAGAAAACCCTTTTGCAATTATGAACAGTAGTGTATGTGCGTGATTGTGTGTGTGAGTGTTAGAGAAAGTGTGTGTGCACGTGTGAGTGTATGTGTACCAATGTGTGAATACTGTCACTGTTGTGTTAGGCTGTTGTTAAGGTTATGTGACTGACTTCTGAATGAATTGCATAATGTCTGTATGTAACTTCAATTGAATGTCTATAACTTAATTAATTGTTCAGTCTAATTATTACTGGCTGACCTCAAAAGAAATTACAAAATTACAAAAATTACAAAAAACAAAAACAAATTCAAATTCCAAAATCACTCACCGGAAGATAATGAAAGAGTACGTCACCTCTCCTTTGCTGCCATTTACAGAGCTCCAACTGCAGCTAAAATAATCACCGGGTTGTGGATAAATACAAGAAATGTTCTCCACAGCTTCTGAAATAGTCATGTCAAAGAAAAGAAATGTAAGGGAATAAAGTAAAAGTGTATACACCGTAGTTATACAGTAAAAAAATAATCTGTTACAATTGTGTTTTTAAAGTGTATCTTTCTGCAAAAAAGGCTCAAATATACACATTGAATGAATATCCATGGATTCTGTTGGCTTGTTTGTGTAACGCACCCTATTCCATCAAACACACATTGGGTTTTTCACCCGTAGTTTCAAATCAGGATTAGATCATTGAGCTAAAGACCTAAGTCAATCATTCTATTGTCTTCAACTAGTGAGTGACCACACTGTCAGCACGAGCTCAATCACCACGAGCCCTGCTACATTTGCACAGGCTATTAGAGGATGCCTGGGCAGTGTGTAGCTGGGAGGATCTGGTTACATCAGAGGGTAAGTTTGAACGAGAAAAACGTGTAGAAATGATCTTTGAGAATATATGTTACATAACACAACTTCTCTCTGCTACATTGTGTCACACCGACTAAAGCCCCTGCCAGTCATGTATTATGTGAATGACCCCTTATCCCATTTCTGACCTTGGGCCACAGGGGTCACGGTGACACAGTTTCTCTCATCCAGGACACATAGATTTCCATAGGATTTACAAGACTTCAGATCGGCAGTTTTCACAGTGAGTTCTGTAAAGAGGGGTTATTAATCAGTGATGGTTAATTTTGACCTTTCATGACTTTGTCAAATATGACAAATATGATATAATAAATGGTTAATATGACCTTTTATAATGATATCATAAAATGATTCCATATGATATTCGATCATCTGGTTTTAAATGCTGAAACAAACTGAAAAACTTCTCGGCATGTCCACAGTCTGCTGGTAGAACCAGCACACTGATCACTTTATAATCACCCAGCAGCTGGGATAATCTTTATGGTAGCTTGTCTTTAACTACACATTCACACCACAATAGGGTGATAGGGTTTGAAAATAAGCCGCAACCTTTGGAAACACACTGGATTTTAAATACAATAATCCCATAATATCCATGGTGCACATGCTCTCTCCATCAGATTATTCTATATTGTTCATTCTGACCTTACAAACAGTGTATTAATAAAGAAATCATTAATTTCTCAAGATTTTGGTGCTGGACAGGAATACTGAAAACCTGAAAACCTGGTCTTGATTGTTCACAATGTTGACTGGGTTTCAAGCTACCTCTCAATTACCATCTGAATCACAATCTCCAGCTAAAATAATTTCTTCCGAGGACCAGGAATAAAAAGCCCTTCTTCCTGTTATTGGTAATTGCACTGTGATTGATACAACAAGAATGACAAACATCACTCTTTACTTTTTTACATCAATATTTACTATAAATCTTTTTGATTCTGTTTTTGTATAAACCAAACAGACGAAGTACAACAGATACTTTTGTTGCTAATAGACATAAAGTATTCAGTTTTGAAGGAAGCGGAGTGGAATTTTGGAGTCTCTGTGACTATGCCCTTTAGATTTTTAATTGCCACCACAGTAAAATAGCAGAGCATGCTGAGAGGAACGGTCCACTGTCCACAAACTGTCCACTGATAGAGGTTTTTGTGACACAACTCCAGATCAATATCAATCGACTAACCAGAAACCAGCAGTACATCTGTGATAAAACTGGACTGTTACATAACCAGGGCTACGATCATTTTATTTTTAATAATTGTGCAGAGCAGAGAGTAAAAGTGTTAACTGTGTATGTTTTGGGTAATTATTACAGTATATTAGCTTAAAACTATCATGATTATTTTAATTAATTATTAAGTATTCAGAAAAGCAGTCGTAACAACCTGACATAGGGGAAGTGAGAAAAATGTTGGGAAATTACTCATACAGTCACAGAGAAAGAGATAACAATTGTTATTCAAGTTAAAAGTCACACTGGTATTCAGTACAGTGTGAATAAACCCACTGGGTGCAGGGCGTGTCGTTATTCACAGGATCCCAAAAAATCATCAAAAGGAGGCATATTTCCTTGAGTTATCAAGCAAAAGTACAGAAGGGACAAGACAAGATTCCCTACTAAGTGTCAACACCCATGGTCCTAAGACTGATTAGACTGTAGAAGTGATTAGAAGTGCCCCTTTTTAAATGCCCCCCCCCCTTTAATTTTAAAGTTATAAATACGCATATGATCACTCTAATAGTCAATAACCGTCTGTTTCCTTGGCACTGAAAGGTTTTTGTGTCTGTCAGATTTGGATGGAAGCAGTGGTGACATCTAGCAAAGTGTGGCCACATGCAGATTTTATATGGAAAGTGCTACAGAACAGAGGCTCACCCTGGCGACTGTCTGCGGTGTACTCTCCCCCACCTGCATTTGAATGAACACATTTCAGAATAAGTTTTAAAAAACTGCAGAAAATGGAGACATTGCCAAGTATTGTTCTGTGCTTTGTTGAAGAATAAAGTATATTGTGAGTACTAAACCAGAGGAATGTCCTGTTTTGTTCCCTCTATATTAAAAGTTTAATTCTGAAAATTATCATTATCCCTACCTTCAAGAACCAAAATCGGCACCATGAAGATCCACAGGGAACACGGAATGACCATGTTGTACTCTGTACAGTGTTTAAAAAAAAAAAAAGAGTCACTATTAAATTATTGATGATGTTAATTTGAAGCAAAGCTCTCTAATGTGTCTTTCAAACTGTAGTCTTTTACAAGAAATAGCAGTTATTTCCTACACATTTCAGTTGATTAATAAAAAGGAATACAAAAAGCACAATATTCTGAATGATTCAAAATTAAAACAGACACCACTTGCTGTCACAGCTGTCATGAAAACACACACTCACAAACCATTTGCATGCTCACACACACACACACACACACACACACACACACACACACACACACTAAAACCTTTAAAGTCAAGTACCAAACAGGGGTTTGAAACCAGCCACCTTCTGGCTGTAAGTTCAAGACCGTAACCATTATTCCAACTCTAAAAACAACACTCTAAACACAACACTCTAAAAACAACACTCCAAAAACAACACTCTAAAAACAAAACTGTTTCTGCACTGCACTGTTTCTGTCATTATAAAGACAATTTGTGATATCGCCTCACAAAAGTGAATGTCAACTTAGCAAATTAACTAATTACAAGTTTTTCAACACTTGAACATTTTCTAAACTCATCTCAATCACACACACACACACACACACACACACACACACACACACACACACACACACACACACAGACACACACACACACACAC
>JAOYSI010055725.1:0-10464 GCA_025775065.1 Hiodon alosoides
CTCATAAAGTATAATTCGAATGCTGGCCTAAACTGCCAAACTACTCTGGGTGTTTGTCTGCAATGTCTGACAACTTTACTGTTTTTTCACTGGGGCATACCTTACGTGACATGGGGATGTAGCTCAGTGGAAGAGCGCATTCTTTGCATGTATGAGGTCCTGGGTTCGATCCCCAGTATCTCCAGAATGTTATTACCTTTATTCAAATGAACAAGGGTCCATGAAGCTTATGTGTCTTGTTAGAACTCCACTTTTTAGGAGAGCATTACTCTTGGATACGACAGAGTAAGGCAGAGTTGTAGAGCTTTAGCGTTGTCTTTGAATTTGTCCTTTTGTATGAAAGCGCATATATGTCTTATAGATTTAAGACAAAAAGGGCACATCTTATGCGACAAGGGGATGTAGCTCATCTTTCTACAAGATTTTGGAGTGTATCTGTTGGAATTTTCTCCCATTCTTCCAGAAGAACTGTTTCCACAAAGTTGGGAGCATAGAATTTTCCAAAATGTCTTGGTAAGGTGGTTAATGCTCGGTGGAAAAGCACGTTTTACATGAATGATATTCTTCAGTCTTCAGTATCTCGAAACTGTTAAAGTTATAAGACTGTTGTTGAGCCCTATCAATGTTTGCATCTTACTTGGGTTGTCAAAATAGACAAGGGAAAATTAGCTCATTGAGCCCAATGCCTTAAGTTTGAAGAACTAATCATTCTCTTGACTCTAGGGTGTGATCTCACTGTTTTAAGCTTTTGTAACTTTTTCTGTGAATGTTTATCTAATAGTCTAAATGGTATTTATTTTAATTGTATTTGTTTTTTCATGGCTTCACTGGTATTGAAAGTGTGCAGTACATTGTGGGAGGTGGGATGAAAAGAGAGTGAGAAACTGAAACTGAAAAGAAACAGGAGGGAAACCTCCTATTGCACTGCGTTATGTCCCAAGATGCATCTAAATTCAGGCGGAGAGATGAGACGATGAGAGTGCTATTGATGACTGTATGCCTGTAGATGCAGAGGTCCGAACAGTACTGATGGCATTGGGACTGATTATAGACAATAATCATAGGTACACATGTGTAGAGGTCAAAACCTGCGGCTTAATTCCTTCGCCATCTTACTCTCTATCGCCCTCCCACCTCCGGTTTCCTTTTCCGTATTACCTCTAAAACACAACAGGTGTTTTAACAATATACTTATCCCTTCCACACTGCAACATGCATAGCCACCATTAATTATTATCCATTCATATTGAACGATGAGCTTTTGGAAAGGTCTCGTTTAATCTCGTTTGAAAGCTATAATGGAAAAAAAGTTATTAATTGATGTGGGAAAAAAAGGCTAAAAAAGGCTTCTAGAAGTAAGTTAGCCCATCTTTTATATTTAAGATCCTGAAATGTAGTTTAAAAGTGGATTCAACAAAAGTTATGAAATAATAAGGTTACTTAAATAATGTAAATTGTATGAATTTTATGTAATGTAAAACACTTTAGACACAATTCCAGAAGTCAGCACCATTTCGTAACAAAGACAACATCCAAGAACTAGCGAAACAGCATAATTTACCACACTAACCGATCAGTAGATTATACTGGGGCAGATAAATATCACCCTGAATTGGGAGAGTTGTTGTTTCAGGTTACAAAATCCATTTTCTAAACATTTGTAAACCGGACTTACTTAACTCACTACTTAAAATATGTACTTTTTTTTAAATGTAGAGAATGAATATATATTATATTTACAAACTATTAAAAAAGTGAAATGGTTCTACAACACCCCTTGTATCCTGTGGCATTTTGGTACTGTCCAAACCCCGTCCTCCACTTGGCGCGTTGTATTAAAATTGTTTCTTCGCTGAAGGTTTTGACTAGTGTGTGGTTGTTGTTTAGGGTATTTTAAGTGGCACAAGTCGTGTGTTCTTTATAAATAGGCTTAATGTCTCAAAGGAACAATTCAAGTCATTTAGATGACCGAAGAACAGATAGTGGCGGGTGAGAATGTATTTTAGTGTTATATGGCTTATGTGTAGATGGCCAGCAATATTGTTTTATTTCTTCCGGTTATTATTGGGAGCTGGTTTTGGCGCGTTTGGAATCTTAATAATCTAGCAAAATTTCACGTTAATTTTTTTTATTTACTAATTTTACGAAGGATGAAGGTTATTTTAAGCACTTTAAATGGTACGCTTGTAAACACGGTGGTCAAGAGAAGCTATGTTGAATCTAGCTATCTTGCAAAAAAAAAAAAATTAAACTCACGTCGCGTATAGCAGTGGCGCTATTTGTAGAGTCTATAAAGCTTTTATGAAACTATCAGTACTACTACTGCTGAGACGAAGTAGTACTTTAAGCAAATTAGAGGTATCCAACCATGACATATTGGGTGGTTTCCGAGTTTTAAGGAACATGTAAGTCCATGATCTAAAATGGCGGTTGGCGCGAATTTTGAATAACTAATAGAGTTCCCTGTTGTGTCTACTTGTGGTTACCGATCTGCTGTCTTTCTGCCGTTTGTTTATCTGTTACGTTTTATATAATATTTACTATTCGGGCTGTTAATCCAGGCATTTCCCTAATCATCGATTGACGGGGTAAACCGGTTTAAGCGGTCATTTTCGTTCCCTCTGCCAGGATATGTTGCAGTTATGTTGTAAGTTTTATAAAAAACTTTTCTTGACAGTGAGAATTGCAATTTATGTGGCAGTTTGCGATTTCAGGAGCAATGGTACATCACGGTGGTCTCAAAGCCGAAAACGAGGAGCAGATGGGAGTTTGAGACGACAGGGCGATCCTGACTCCACTGTGTTCGATGGAGAGAAAGGTGGAAAAAGTCACAGATACACAGATAACAGGCCAACAAGGTACAGTTTTGCCTTTTCTGTTGTGTATATAAAAATGGCTTTAAAAGTGACGTTGTGTAGAGGTTTTAGAATAACGTTTTAAAAATGTATTTTTGTGGAGAGATTGCTTAAAGTGCGGTCGGCCTCTTTCAGCTTCACCACACCTGAAAGCGAAGGCGCGGTGTCTAGATGTCCAGACTGGGGCAGCGAGGTGGAAAAGGACGAGATGCGCATGGGTGTCCGTCGGGACATGCAACGGTCAGCAGTGGTTTCTTACTGGTGTCTTCAGAGGTTTATGTCCAGTCAGCTGTGAGTGTATGCATTAGGTTTCAATACTCAAAACTGTTCCAGGAGCATTTGTCTGCTTGCCCTCCGATTTCAATTCCTGTCTACAGCAGTAGCATCTCCACCGCTGAACATCTTGCTGTACCAGTTTAAATGCGTTAATATGAGGCTATTTTGACTATTTTACTTAAATGGGAGTTAATGGTGCAGTTTAGCAATGGTAACTGACCACTGTGACATCGGACATCTTTTCAGACAGAAAACGAACATAATTCTGCTAGTATATATTCTTTTTGCAAACTACCTTTCTCAAGTCTAATCCAGAGAAGTTCCAACCCTAGTCGCCCTGGGAAAACTCTGCTGGCTGTGTGGCTGTGTGTGTTCTCCTGGTCACAATCAGCGGGCGAGACAGGCTGGAATCGAACTGTTGAATTCCAGCTCCAGGGATTTACGTGTCTGTTTGTGAAGAGTTCTTTCTTCTACATTCATCTGACGGAAGGCCAAGTGTCTGATTACCAGACAAAAAAGCTAGCTATTTTTACTCATGGAATCTATATGACGTGCCGTGCTGTGATTGACCATGGTTGTCATCGGTGACCAGGAGAAGACTGCAAGAGTTTGCCAGACCTTGAGGGCCAGTGTCCATTGTTCTGGCCAAATGAAGGAAGTTCTGTTAATTTGTCTTGTTTGCCAGAGAACTCTGCAAGTAACATGTCTGGCAACAGTATTTATTTATACTTTCTTACAAATATATTTCAGTTACAGGCGGAGAATCCTGGCAGCTGACTTCAACGAAAGGGAAAGAAAAACCTCTTCTGGCAGGTAAGTGTTTTTCTGATTTGATGTTTTTTCTTGAAGTTTTGATCAGGCTAGATATAGCTTTGGGTGTCTTGGATAGGAATAGGTCTTTCCGTATCATTAGAAATAATTGTAACTAAGTGAAACACTTTTTTTTTTTTTTTTCCCCGGCACAGCTCGGACTCCAGAGACTCCCCCATCCCTTCTGAGATGGAGACGGACGAAGCGGTGCTGATCCGGAGGCAGAAGCAGATCAGTTATGGAAAGAACACCCTTGCCTACGACCGATACATCAAGGAAGTGCCCAAGTGAGTGTAGTGGCTCAATGTCAAAACTGTCAAGTTGTTGGTATCCGGCTGTATGAACAGATGTGGAAGTGCAAGTTCGTACAACTTTTAGATTGCTGAGGTCTTGGGTAAGGTGATGTCGGCCAAACGAACACCAAAACTGATTTGCAAAAGAAAGATGAATGAGCCAGTGGTTTCCGGTTTCATGTTGTGGCCTGGCTATTTGTTGTAGTAAAACGTCTGTGACTGTCAAAGCAGGACATTTAAAGCTTACGTGTGTTACAATGCAATCATGCTTACATGCGTTGTCATGGTAGTAACGGATGTTACTCAGTGCTAACTGCATTGTTAGATTAACTTGTACTGGTCATTTTCTTCATAGACTTAACGTTTTGAGTGTACTATGAAAGTTAAATTGGGTTAACGCTTGTATTCTAACTGTGCATGCCTGGTTGACCTCTCAAAAAGATTGCTTCTTCCGTTAGGCTGGGAATGTTGACATAAATAAAAAACTTTGGTTTATTCAGGCATCTACGGCAACCAGGGGTGCACCCCCGAACTCCCAACAAGTTTAAGAAGTATAGCCGTCGTTCTTGGGACCAGCAGATCAAACTGTGGCGGGTGAAGCTGCACGCGTGGGACCCCCCTGTGGAGGAGGGCGGTGACCTGCAGGCCATGTACGTGTCCCGTGTTCGGGTCGCAGCCACCTCTGTGCCCCTGCAAACTGTAATGGGTTTCCAGCTTGTTGAGAAAGCACAATCTCGCTACACAGTAATGTAAATTATGAACCCTGGGTCTTAAACCTTACGAATCGCTCAGTCGGATGCAGACAATGAGTGTTTTATTCGGCAAATTTAACGGTTCAGTTTAGTTTAAGTGGTTTAAGAGTAATGCAGCAGGCTCAAATCCTTTCATATATACAGTTTTTTTTTTTGTTTGTTTGAGAATACACTCCGTGGCCTGTCTGTTGGGTACATGAAAACTAAGAAACGGAGAAGATTGCTCCTTCAGCATTCAGTTCCTGCTTGGTTGCACAGTGAGCGTGGTGTTATTGTCGGTGCCAGTCTATGGACCCAGTACTAGATCTGCATACCTACTAAACTGGCCACTGAGTGTATATGAGAGAATGAACTTTTATTTATATATATATATATATATATATATATATATATTATCTCTGCTGAAAACTTCCTGCACTTTGACAGAGTAACACTTTTTGTTCTCATCTGCTCAGAGAGGAGATAGACCTTGATGACATAATGGAGATTGAGTCGGTGGCCAGCGGTACAACAGAGTCCGGAGAGGCTGTCCCTCGCTGTAAAGGGGACAGGTCTTTGGTATCCATTTCTGGGGTAAGTACTTGGGGGAGGAAGCTGTAGCGTGTGTAGCTTAGCAGATGTGTGCAACCTTGTATTGCACATGGGAGATGGCTCATCACTGTAAATGTCAAAGGGTGTAACTCTACGCTTATTTATACCAAACCAAAAACCTGTTTGATGTGCGTCAGCTGGTCGTGAAGACCGCGAATCAAAGAAATTGCCTATGCAGGACACTTGGTTAGGTTGACTGACAGGTTTTCCCCGGGCACCACGCATGGTCCTTTATATGACAAATAATTCAATATCGAGATTGAAACAACTGACTCGGAGACATGTTTGTTATCCAGCTCCGTAAATAAGTTAATAAAGTGGTCGAAACGCTCTATTTTTCTCTATTTTGCGTGCTTTGTAGCTAGCTATAGCTCTTATAATTGCCTATTGGAGAGAAGCACTTTATAACTTCAGTAAATGTCATTATTCCGATGTTTACTCTCAATCCAGCTGTAGATTAGGGTGTTAATTGTTAATTGTTGATATGAAATGTACGCCTGGTTTAAATGAGGGGCTCCAGGACTCTAACCCAGGTCTGCCATGCTAACGGCAGTACCATGGCGAACATCACTGATGTTCTTGATTTATATTTTTTAAAGTTACCAGTATTTCAGGGTCACGTGGCACGCCGTGGCTGTAACACTAGCTTGTGTATTGGATATTTATTCTTTAATGTTCAGCAGCGCTTGCTCTGTCTCCATGTCTGTTACCAATGGAGGCGTGTTCACTGACTTTATAGAGCAAAAGTATCATTTGTGAACCACCACAGTATCAGCAGTTAACTGTGAAGGGTCTATCGGTGTAAATACCAGATGAATTGATCGGGTGATCTTTCAAGCTCCTCTCAAAATTACATTTTAGTAACATATGCTGGCGGGTGTATGTTTAAGCTGGTGTAATTTACATGCATAAAAGTTGCATCCGACGATTCAGTTACTCAACTACTTTCTCAAAAACTGTTTTTGTTACAGAACTCCTGCTCAGGAACCCCCAGCAAGATGATGAAAACTGAGGTGTTTGACCTGGATGTGTGTCTTAATGAAGTGGAGGACAGTAAATGGTTGCATTTGTGATGCACGCTGCCTGCATTGACTTGTATGTAAATGTCAACCAGAAGGGTCCTGGTGTTAGCAGGACACGGCACTCCACCGAAGTTCAGTTGCTTTCTACGTAGTCCGACTCTGACTTTGCAGACACGGGCGAGTGCCATTTGCTTTGTATAGTTCTTAAGAATGTATTTGTTTTTTTTTTGTTTTTGTTAAGATATTCTGTTTCTAGATTTCTGTTTCTTTTTTGTCTCCCTAAGATTTTGATGTTCAGTGCATCTTCCATAAATTTGTTTTGGATTGTGTACATTTTTAAATTGTAACTTTTTACTTGCGTAAATGTAACAAGTATTAAAATTTCCTGAGTTTCCTTTGACTTTTAACCCTGGGTGAGTGAACTGGTCACACGGGTAGTTTTTGCATGCTCTCTGATGAGTTAATAAAGATGGAACAAATGGCTTTGTTTGGATAATAATGTAATGGTAAAGATTTGTGTTTTATATTGTATGTTAACTACAGCCAGAACACATTTGACATTGAAGCGTTGGTGTTTTCCGCTTCCCTCTAAATTTCCTGTGAATTTTGTGATGAGTCAATTTTCTTGTCCTGCTCTTGTATAAGCTGAAAGGTATATAAATGTTACAGTACCCATTTTCATTTTATTGGTTTAATATACATCTGAATATCAAGGTGTTTGAAACTAGAATGGAAAATCTCAATATTGAAGATTCTCAGACTGTTGGCTTAATGGGTTACGGTGTGCGTGACAAATGTACCCCTGGACATGTTGATATTTTGCCTTCTGATGTTAGGTTGAAAAAGGCAAACTGGTCAATTCAAGACCTATTGGGCTAATACCTTTACTTGGGGCGAAGGGGACGATTACTGGAAATGCGTCTTATGAAAATCGAATGTGACATTCCATATGCGTCGAATGATTTAGTTGGGGGTGACTACACTAGCCTGACTATGGATTGCTGCTTTGTGGCAGGCTGCGAGTCGAGAACCAGATTCTTGGTCAACTTGAAGCTGAAGCTGAACCTTTTTCCATGGTTCACCTGCTCTTTCTAGCACTTCGGTTCCCACTCTACCAAATGTGTCTGGGGTGACCTGGCACCCGTCACAGCCCTACCTGACTCACGCCCGCGTACCTTTCGTCTTGGCTACCAAATGTGTCTGGGGTGACCTGGCTCCCGTCACAGCCCTACCTGACTCACGCCCGCGTACCTTTCGTCTCGGCTACAAATGTGTCTGGGGTGACCTGGCACCCGTCACAGCCCTAACTGACTCACGACCGTGTACCTTTCGTCTCGGCTACAAATGTGTCTGGGGTGACCTGGCACCCGTCACAGCCCTAACTGACTCACGACCGCGTACCGTTCGAATTCAGCTGCGCAGCTCTTTGAGAGGCTTTCTTTGTAAAGGGCCGTTTAAAAAAATATATGTATAGTTTGCAATTTTTAAACGGACACTGCAAATTGTTGCCTTCAATTACAAGTGACCAAATTTAGTGTCTTGTGTTGTAGTGCTTAATCATTTTATGAATGTTAAGATTTTTACCTGTGTTTAAAGCAATGAGTTGTACACATTTGTGAGCTTTTGTATCTGAAAAGCTTTTTTTATGGGTGACAGATATTAGCAAAAACTGTTAAATTGAAATAAAATTGAGCTATGTTGATTGCATACAAATTCAACTCCTGATTTAATTATTGATAGAAGCGAATTTACAGCAATTAAAGCTTTTAAACCTCTTCCGATATGATTCAGTCAGCCTTGTACAAGATTATTACATTATTATTATTAAGTGTTGGTTGTAGGCTCTGTGGCAAAGAACGGTATATTCAAGAAGTTGGAACCATTCTAGTTATATGTTTCTATGTTAATCTTAAACCTAGCAACGGGAGCCCTTCCTAGAAACCAAGAAGGGTGTCCCGAATGTTACGGAAGATGGCGCTTAACATTCACTACAGCGCACGGCAGCTTGGAAAGCAATACAAATGGATCAGCTATGGTGAGTTTTAAATTCTGTACATTTTTAAATGGAAAATCAACACTGAACTAGTAACTTGCTGCCCTCCTTGTTATAACGGTGTATTATTACACTGGTGAAATGTACTCTATAGCTATGCTAGCCAAATAATACTAGTCGCTTTTAGGCTTAGCGTCTTATAGTAAACTGTGTTTGTTACGTATTTGCTATGTGAAAGTGCTGTGATCGACAGCATCCCGCCTGCGATGATTTATTGCATATATCGCGAACAATGTGAAATGGTGAGTGGTTATATATACTTTAGAAATAGATTAAAGCTCTTTTCGAATTAGACCATGTTTAATATTTTACGGCCCAACAAAAGTAGTAAAAGAATATGATGTGGCTTCAAGTGAGGGTTTAAATAAGTCGCCTCGCTGTAACAAAAACCAACAGACGCAACGTGCCGCCAAAAACAACGTAGGGAAACACCGCTGCTGTGAGGGTGAACGCAAATAGCTTATGTTATTAAACATCGTCCCAAAGCATTTTAGTTGACTATATCATCATCTGGTTACAGTACGTAACACAAAACACTGAATTCAGTATTCCACTTGGAGTGGAAGAGGGTCTATATTAATTACTGCATTAATTGTATATTTAAAAGCATTTGCAAAACGCTGTGCACATTTAAATACCCAGTGTTTGGCATAGCAATAACTTCACGGTCCAACATTAATCTTAAATTTAAAACAAACATGGCAGCGTAGCTCTCAACGGCAACCGGATTAATTACTATTACGTCATATCCAATCTATAGACAACGTCTAGGCAAATCAAGTAGAGACTGAGTAGTATGACATCTGGCAAATTGTATCACTCAGCTTCAAATGCCATGTTATTTTCAGCTTTCCTGTAGAGTTGCTGCTTTGCTGTATGGACAAAGGGTTGTTTTGTTACAATCACTTTGAATAGTGTTACTTATTTGCTGGACATTTTTCAACCAAACAGAAAAAAAACAACAATAAAAAAAAATCTCTATAAGGATCTATTAACACTCTGGCTCTCTTTCTATAATACTACACTGCTAAGCAAAGCAAAAGCTACCTAATTATACCACGACAACCTATGTAACTGGCTAACAGCAGCGTGACAAGTTGCTTAATAAAAAAAGACTTGTCTGCCTGGCAGGCTTTTTAAATGGACTGGATTATAACGTAAACCAAACTACAAGCAGTTGAAAGAAAACTGGTCATATTCTTCCCAAATATGGACATTCTATCTTAGGCGTCAAGGGGTTAATACAGGATTGTATTTTAATTACAAGCATAAATATTTGCCCCCTTGTAAGGAAAAACCGAACTTACATCAAATTAATGACATAAATAAACCATACGCGATTAATACATTTAGCATTGTAGCTCTGATTTCGAAGTACTTTAGGCATGTGTGTCAGGCTGATTAAAAACTGCATTGTTAGATTCTTTGGTTAATTGGCTTATTCATTGCATTTGTGATATCTTCGCTATTAGCAAGGAAGCTTATTATATTATTACCTATTACATTACACCACAATTAACCTGCACCAATAAAAACAAACAAACAAAAAACAACGAATTGTTTTACCAAGCAAAAGTTACTGCATAAAAAAGCGTGCTGCGTGGAGACGCCGGCCAGCTGTCGTCGCTGTTAGGAGGGACGTGCCTCTCCTACAATCGATGCTGAGCCGCTTGTGTGGAAAAGAGATGATTGGCTGGAAGATCATGATTGGCTGGACTGATCGAACCTCCTCATTCTCCGCGTGTAGGGCGGCAAGATCTGTACCGACGAGCCGAGATGCATTAACGCAGTTCGGGTTTTTTTTTTTTTTTA
>JAOYSI010055745.1:5419-24809 GCA_025775065.1 Hiodon alosoides
GCACTGCAGCTGTAGATAGGGCCCCAACCTGACAAAATCTGCCCTCCTGGAACATCACCCCGGGCCGGCGCGGCCCCCCCCCCCCCCCCCCCAGTATCAACATCCTGCAAGGTCCTGTAAGCGAAATCAGGATGATGTCCCTGGCTCACATTAAGATAAGTTAATCAAAGTAAATGTCCATTCCATGGAATACTTTGAGGAATTTGGACCATAGTAAAAACAAAAAAGCAACACTCATGGAAAATCTCTCCATGCCTCAAATCATTGAAACAGACAAAAACCCTTTCCTGAAGCAGGGCTTCTTCTTGTCTCATGCGTGCGACACAGTGGCCGTGATCAGACAAAAGGGGGGGGGGGGGGGGAAGTTTGAGACTTCCATGCTTCCTGTGAAAGAGATTAACGGCTGCTTTTGTCTAATCAGGTGAAGAGGGTGGGATATTCGTGTGCCAGCGCTGCCAACCCTGCACAGTGTAGGGCGGTGGGGGCATCAGTGGCTCTTCTTAGAAGAGCCAAATCCTGAGAAGCCCATCACTGCAGCCATTTCATCATCTTCCTCAAAATTTAGGTCTTCCTCTGCCTTGCGCTTCTTTTCCTTCTGTTTCTCCTTCTTGTATGCCTTTGCTTTCTCCTCCTTTGAAAAAAGATGAGGAATTTTTTTAAAATCCTTTCACAAGTTAGCATTTTTCCTCACCCCATTGATTTTAAGCTGATACGGTCTTTGTGGTTTTCTGGTATCTGAAACATTTAGTTTGAAAGGGGTGATCATTATCATTTTAGATTTGCGCCAAAATATCTTGCATAAAATAGAAAAAAAATTGTTCTACAAACATTTAGTATAGCCTAATGTTTCCAGAGGACTTTATAAAAACTGAACAGATAACCAAGGTTATTAAAAGTACGACTGCACACCCCTAGTGGTCTACAGTTCTGAGCCTCTGCTACTGGAAAATACATCTGCGTTATTCCCTTCCCCTCTCATTCTCTCATTCCCATCCAATCTCAGAAACTGTTCAACACAGTCTGTACTATGTGATAAAGAAAAGCACCTTTTTTAGTCTTAATGTAACTATTTTTTTTAAAACCTACTGATGATTAAATAGAATAATTACACCACACCAGTTCTTGGAAACTTTTGTGATGAAATTACATAAACAAAAAGCTTTGTTGTATACTTTACCATACTGTGTCACTGGATCGGTCTGAAGTTACATTCCAAAGGTGGAATTGTCAAAAGATGGCCGAATGACAGGCCAATGAAATGTCAATACATTTCACGAAAATCACTTAATGTTCTACTCAAGAACAACTGGCCTGATCGATGCGACATATCATACGTATACTGATACCTAACCAAATTGCTAAGGAGTAGTTTCTACAGCAGAAGATGGCTAAAGCCTTTTTAAATTTGCTATATTTGCATTTTTATACATATGAATGGATAGTTTTGCAAGAATATCACATTTCAGCTCAGCAGACTGAAACAATAGGACTTTGTATCACGTTACATTGCAGACAAATATCACAAAATATATTAAATACAAGCAGTGGAACTTTGACCCAAAAATTGTAGGATCTTAAATTATTCATGATTTACAGTTCAGCCCAAAATGAATGCACAAAATCTGGAGCATTAAACTCAAATGTTATCCTCTGGGGGTCTCTAGTGGCCAAATGCGGATTTAAAAATATAAGCACGTTTTTATTACAAAATATATTTGAGCGGAATAACAGATGTCACATAGTATACCGCAATGGAAACTTCTGGAATTTTCTGATAGTGTTGCTCTCACCTAAGACACCATTATTTAGTGTCTAGATCAGTGTTGACTTCTTATTTAAAGCCAAAATTTGGGGATGTTTGATTTGAGAGGTGTAGTTTGTAAAACGATAAGGACTGCTTTATCACTTTGTTAACTCTGGGTCACATTGTTAAAATGACCAGAAACTTGCCATGGGCATCATCCTGAAGACCTGTAATGAGCCTGGCATTGTTCGCAACTAGGAAAATTCCATACATGGCTTAAACACCTGCTCTGCAACAGGACAAACAAGCCAATCACTTTTGAGGAAGATGACTCAAAAAGAGAGAATCACACCAAATAGCCAACATCACTACAGTAACAGTATTGTGAGGGACACACACACACACACACACACACACACACACACACAACACCCCTACAATCATAGTTTATACTTAATCGCAGAGAATTAAGAGGTCACAACACCCCTTCACTAACCTCCTCTCGTAGCTCTTTCATGCGTTCCTCAAAGTCATACTCCTTCTGCTTCTCCTCCATCTTCTTTTTGTTGACCTCAAAGCGTTTCTTTACTTGGTCCAATGAGGAGCGTTCCACACGCATAGACATTCCCAAGTTCCTCTGATCTAGTGGGGGCGTGCATACGTAAGATTTAATCAGGGATGACTTGTTGACCCCTTTCTAGGTACCAAAACTGTTACGTTTGTCTCTACTCACGTTTTTTGCCATTGATGTGATCCAAAAAGTTGATGGAGTCTTTCACAACACAGTCACAGACATTGCAGTAGTACCTGACGTGCAGAAAGAGGTTTGTTAGTCAACTACACTCAAGGCTTTAAAAACAAAACCAAAAACACCAGTATCCTGAAAACTAACTTTTAATCATTGCTATTATAATCACACTGCAATACTACAGGTGCAACGTACTTCCCTGGCAAACCAAAGTTAACATGACCACTCACCCGCCCATTTCAGCCTGGGGGGTTGTCTTAGTGATGACAATCGTCTTCCCCAGCTTAGACTCCAAATCAACTTTGTAGTCCCGGTGTCGCAGGAGCTCCCGCTTAACTGGAGGAGAGGGCTTTCCTGGATGGGAGATATGAGGGATTACGTCTTATAGTATAGAGACAATGTAATTGTCCAACCACTCACTGATCCAACCACTCACTGATTCAATACAGATGATGCCACTGACATGTATGTCATGTCCATCACTTGAAGCAAAGTACATATTTATATATACTATGAATATATATATGAATCTGATAGCCAATGTAATTGTCCCACCATGAGATCATAGAAAGGAGATCACAGCTAACCAGTAAAAACAATGAGCATCAACATCCTGTGAAAAACTCAAGTAGCAAAAAAACAGAATGCAGAGAATATTCACACACAAAAACTCACCATCTTTCTTCTCCCTCTCCTCAGTAAGCCGCTTTTGAGCCAACTGCTCGTACTCATCTTTGTCCCACTTTCTTCTGAAGTCATTCTTAGTCTTGGAAAAGGACAAAAACATTATTCTAAGTTTACTTTGCTTATGTTAAAATAACTGCCACTGACTGTCGTTTGCTTAATTGTGATTAACGACATTTATATTTCAAAATAAATTATAAGTTAAAATATATTTGTTCGATATAAATAGATTAGTATAACGAACTGCATTCGATAGTAAAACCTAAGACATAACGTTTATCCAACGCTCAATAAATGTTTTAAAATGCATCATAGCTAACATGCTAGCGAAGCAGCCAGACTCGTTTAATGTGTTTTCCCCCATTACAAATGCGTTTAGTAACTACATTAATTTGAGCTTCAGAATTGTTTTAAAATAATATATAATTAGTTAAAACTTTAGAAAATAATGGGTTTTTTTAATAAATAAAAAAACCTTTTACCATTAAAACACAATAAACAACAATTAATACTGACCCCACTGCCGGACGCCATATTGGTAGTCGCGTATGACATCCTCAGCAATAGCAATATACCATATTCCGGTTCCAACGTTTAAACGCATGCGAATATCTTCACTGCCATCTATAGAACGGGAGTGGTAAGTACAAAAGTAATCATGAAAACACGACTTGGGTTGTGCCTCAATCGTTGTTTCCGTCATTATCTCGACGCCTTCTGCCGTCTTCTGTGAAACGAAAAAAGAAAATAGATTTGGAACACTCTTTCACTCACGCGTAATGCATAAAGGACATTTAACCTTGTGTGAGGTTCCCGTTGTCTGCCCAATTAATGGAATTATTTGCATATGAAATGGGACACGCGTTAAAAATAACATACTTGCAATTTCTGTCTATATAATATAGGAATATGAGTTGTTTACCTCTACTTACACGTGTGTGCCGTTTATACTGCTTTTTTAATGTTGGAGTGATTCAATAAAATACTCCTTTGAGTCTGTCAAGAGGAGGGGGAGATAGCTGAAACATACCAAGATGAATCCTTTGTGAGCCAGTGAAATGACGTTCTTACTGAGAACTGGGACATCACTTAATGTGGTGGCTGAATCTACATTTGGTTCTGGCAGGAATGGTGGCTAGGTTGCATTTTAATAGAATTTCTGTACAGCCTAGGATTGGTTCTAGCATTAAAACAACGAAGAGTTACAACACATAAAACAATTATATGCCTGTCTCACTGTCTTCTCCTTCCACACAAGCTCAGCTGGAAGGGAAACAACTCTACAAAAATGGTTCAAACAGTACGTTTCTTTGTAAAGGGTTTTTTTCCATTCTATCTCTTTGGTGACAGGTGCATTACAGAAGGTTACTGCAAGTGTGGTTCCAAATGAAGAAAGACACTTCATGCACCGAAACATTAGTTCCCGTGAGTCATTGAACCTTTGCTAACTTGGTGTCATAGGCGAAAACGATTAGATGGAATACAAAATTCTGGTGACGGGAGCAGAAGATCCTGCAGCAGTGAACTACACCCGAGACCAACAAGCTGTTTCAAACTTTCATGAGGAAAAGACAGGCTGTGAAACAAACTATGGTGAAGACAGAGTAAAAGCCACCTGCCTTGAGCACAGGGAAACCTTGCACCCATTTATGATGTCATTAGACGGGGACAGCCAACATAAAACCACAAAAAAAGCAGTCTGACTTCTGTTAAATATGGAATAAACAATGGGAAGACAAGCCGACAACCGATTAATCGGCCGACAGTTTTAAAAATCGATACTGAATGAAAAAACACTTAAAGTAAAATAATGCTGAACTTTATTACAAAAAAAAACAATACTGACTGAACCATGAAAATGTTTTGTACTTTTTAAAATAAAATAAATACATAAATATTAATATATGAACTATATTAAGAAATATTAAAGTAAATAAAAGATACACATCCAAACTGAACCAAAGAGTAACACGCCAAATATCATAAATAAAAATAGATTAATCAAAAATGAATAAAAAAACACTTCAGAAGACACAACAAAATTTTAACTTTAACTACAATGGATCAAAAGTATAGCGTGATCCATTTTCTAGTTCTGGCAGTTCTATTTTAATATTCAAAGTTAAGAACGGTCTTTATTACCCTAAAACCAAGACAACGATCGCTTCACTTCTGGTGATGGGGTCTTTAATGTGAAACTGCGCTGTTATGCTCGTTTAAATTCTCCATGAGAAACTTGTCACACACACACACACTGGTCACTTGATGATTATCTAATCAAAATAACAAATTTTTATAAAATAACATTTTTCTGAAATCACTCGCTATCTTTAAATATACAACAGCTGGCTAAAGCATAAACCCCAGGTAGCACTGAGGAATCGGCCCAGAAGCGGCCCTCTTCCGGGGGGCCAGAACTGATTAAATCGGGTGCCGGACTCAGGCCGGAATCAAAATGAATAAGTGCCCAGAATAGGCCCAAGTACATAAGGCCGTTTCCGGCCTGACAGCCGACATTTCACCAGAATCCCCCAATACAAATTTTACTAAATTACGGGATTTAGTATTTTTTTTATATTACTACTATACATTTTACACCTACTAAATATACCCATCTACAAAGGTTTTAATGCTGATCAATTGCCTTGCATAAAGTTTAAAAAATACTACTTAAACACTAAAGACTCTTAAATTATTAAATGTAAATATTCTTTTTATTTTTTAAACACAAAAACAATGAGAAGTGACAATTTTAGATGGATAAATATTCATTTATACATTTATTAATAGACATCACTCCTCCAAGGTCGGGTCACTTCTCACTCACTCTCTCCTTTTTCTCCCTCCATCTCTGTCAGGGGCTAACTGCATCCATCTTTTTATATCTTATTCTATATCCACATCAGGAGATGTGGCTTCGACGCGCTGGCTTCAACGCGCTGGCTTCAACGCGCTGGCTTCAACGCACAGCACTTTTGTAAATATCAGAAAGAGAGGAAACAGAATGGTTATTGACATACTCCATGAAATATGACTCATAGATTATGGAACTCCCCTATCCCTCCAGACATTTTATAAATAGCTTTTTGTAAAATATTTCCCATTCATTATATTCTTTCTGCCTTGAAATCCGTGTTGTAATAATTAATTTTCTTGGTGGCAATCAAAATTATTGAGTCACTTCTGTGACATCATGTCTCTGCACCAGACAAAGCAATCTTACCGATTACAACACTTTTTAAGGCAAGAGTTTCCCATTGGCCCCTCTCCAATTCATTTTCATGGTCATTTCTCAGGAGTTTAGAGAAGATTCTCCACACATTCTCCTTGGTTGTCATCCCTCCAGGCAGTCCCAAATATATTATCTGAAAAACAAAAACTTATAATGCAAATTTGAAATGATTGTGTCTGATTGTGGCTTGGTTGATTACTTTTCAGCAATACATGTAATGATATATAGTCTTGTCATACCAGGTTCTTTTTAAAGCCTTGATCTGAAAGTTGGCCCTCAACTCTCCTCAAGTCTTCCAACGAGGACAATGGAAGTTGAAGGTCAGTCAAATCTGGAACTTCCTCCAGGGTTGATTTGTTCACCTGGAGCATTTGCAAACAGCAGCAAAATCAGCTTTTGCTGCTGTTTCATCAGTTTGATGGAGTTTAAGATCTCATGAAGAATTGCTGTAAAAATAAAAAACAGAACACAGTTGTGTGTAATCCCTCACCCTTTTTCAGTAGTTAAAATATAAAGGATAATAAAGATAAATTATCAAGGCAATCACACTACAGATCAGAGGTGGCCAACTTAGATGTTGGTGGGGGCCACAATATATACTTTACATGTAACACTTACAATACACCCAATAGCTGCTGCTGTTGTTGCATGTTTGGCTCAATCCTTGTTGGCCTATCGAAATTCTCAGGCGTATTCTCAGGTGATTGACTGGCCGTTGCGAGGCAACTTTTCCGTTGGTTCGTCATCCTCACTTTCAGTGGCACTGAATATTTGTGTATTTCTGCCCCTGATAAGGTTATTGAACATATGTTGGCTATTTAGCCCATCCACTGAAACGTTTTTTTAAATCATATTTGTTAGCTTATATACCTTCCTTTTCTCTTCATATATGCGGGATGGTCATCCTCCTCAGTCTGAAGATCAGATTGGACCACAGCCATAGGAAGCTTACGGCGAGCCTCTTCATAAGTGTCTGTCAGGGAATATTCATGTATTGTGTTTAGACTGCATATACATATTGTTGTCTCTGGAGGTTGATACATAAATATAACATTAACTCACCTCTAGTGTACCTGATGAATATTTCCTCTGAGGCCTCATTGGACTGAGGAACAGCAGCATTTTCTACAGTAACTGTAGACTCCTGTTGTTGGATAGATTTTTATAAATCTTGTCACGTTTGCAGTACACCTTCGCCAGAGGTTTGAAGTCACAATATATTCCGAACACTTCTCAGCTCACCTTAATTACCTTAGTTGGTGGAATAGCTGGCTGGCAGCAGGAGGAATCGTTGGGACTTTGGACAGGCTAAAAACAGAGCAGAGAAAGTAAAATAGCATTATTTATCTGTAGAATACAACAAAAGTGATCAAGGTACAGTAGGAAGTAGTACTTCTAATTAGGATAAGAAACATTACTTGCTGTTGAATGTCGAATGCTGTTGAATATCGCCATCTACTGTACTCGGGCCTAGTACGTTTGGCTGTTTACATGCCTTTTCACACTGGTAAGTTATCAGTAAAATAACGTTTAGCGATCTAGCAAAACAATCACAGAAACAGATAGGCTAATGTTAATTTATGTCCAAAATTATGTCCTTATTATTTTACGTGACCATTTAGCAAACGATACCACAAACCAAATATATTGAATAATTAGCTAGATAGATTTTTTGTTTCCATCTTAACAAAAGGTGTGACCTACCCTCTTGGTGGTCAAGAGTTTGTGAGCGTTGGAATAGAGTTGAGCATTCCTTTTTTTATGCCCGCCAAAACTAACTACTACAAGCTGACGTCACGCTGATAGACGGTTTGAATTAGCTGCTCGAGCGCAGTGGTGGTCCCAGCTGTGGATACTAACTCAAAGTTGAAATCTACATTTTGTTTGTCTTCCATATCAAATCTATTTTAGCTATCATTTTATGGAAAAATTTATAATGAAATGTTAATTATAAATCAGCCCGTGGAATCATCTGCCAAAGAGTAGCCACAATCGGCCCGAGCCCCAAGTTATACATTTGGGCCAGATAACTCAAACCGGTATCGGCCCAAGCTCAATCCCCGCATCCCAGCCATAAGTAATACTGCTGAAGGCGGACCAGACTCGGGTCACATGGCGTTGGCCAAGTCTGACTCTCAGCCGAGTGCCCCGAATCACAGACCCACTGTGCTACCTGGGACGTGACTGGATATAAACTAATGCAAATAGATGGTAATAAATTGTAACATTCCTGACATTTAAACTTTTGGGTAGGAATTGCTAGCCTTAATGTTAACGTCCTGTCAGATTGTCGGCAAGCATATCGCTATACTCTATTAATGCAGCATCTAGTCAAGAAATTAATCACTTAATAAATGATATGACAACGTGTACTGTATACATACTTTTTAGTTGTTGGTGTTTTAAATCTGCATTGTTCAGCTCCGTGCAGCGTTCCCCTGCATACAGCACCGGACACAATTGGACACATGGGGAAAAACTATCGGTGTGGATTTTTGCCGATAACCTATAGTTCCAGAAATCGACAAAACGATAAATCGGTCGACCTCTAATTTTTGAACAAATCTAGACAGGCAGCCACACAACACATTTTCCTTGAGTAATCATGCTAAATTGCTAATTTGGTACTAGAAAATTACTTACCATTATATCAAACACAGCTGAAAGCTATTTGATTCGTTAAATGAAGCTTAACATTGTCTTTGTTTTTGAGTTGCACAGTATGCAATAGACTGCCATGTCTTAAAGTCAATATTAGGCAAAAAAGATACAGCTTTCTCTAGAAACTTGTCAGTCAATCATTGTTTTGAGGAATGAAGGCTATACAATGCTTGAAATTGCCAAAAAAGACTAAAGATGTCATTAAAAGGTGTACACAGGGGACAACTGGCTCTAACAAGGACAGAAAGAGGTGTGGAAGGCCCAGGTGGTGTGGAAAATCACTTTTAAAAAAGAAAAACTAAAAGAATGGGTTAGAGTGTGCAAAGAAACACAGACATTGGAAAAAAGATCATTGGAAAAGAGTGTTATGGACCGATTAATCAAAGTTTGAAGTATTTGGCTCAAACAGGACAATGTATGTGAGACGAAGGATGAACGAAAAGATGTTGGAGGAATGCTTAACACCATCAGTTAAGCATGGTGGAGAAAATGTAGTGGTTTGCGGGTGCTTTGGTGCTGGAAAAGTTGGAGATTTATATAGAGTGCAAGGAACCCTAAACAAGGAAGGATATAATTACATTCTCCAACGCCATTCCATCCCCTGTGTGTGTATTTATTCTGGACACTATGGCATGGCACATATATTATGCTGTCTTCATGAGAGGTTTTACTGGCCTCTTTTATATATTCCTTTGGGAACTCATAAGTGGTCATCCACGACTTCCTATTTCACTGGGGTATAAGGACAAACAGGCCACACTCACTTAGTCATCCATCAATATGGGAAAGAAAACACACAAACGAAACAAAAACAAATAGTTGTTGACCTTCACAGTGGATCTGTGATGTTGCGGCACCCTTTTACTTCCAAAGGCCCTAGATAACTTTTTAGGATATATGGCATCATGGACTCCAGAAGGTATCGGGAGAGTTTAGATCATAACCTGACTGCTCTACCAGGAGGCTAGAACTGGGTTGTCGTTAGATCTGCCAATGTGACAACAACCCAAAGCATACTTCCAAATCCACATGAAAATTAGTCATTAACCATATAATCGAGCTGTTGCAGTGGCCATCCCAATTGCCCTTGAGCTAAACCCCATTGAAACCAGTGGGTGAGATGAAGAGGAGTATTCATCCGAGAGGACCAAGGACTCAGATCACCTCTTACATTTTTTCTCTCCTCATCAAATACACTATATGGACAAAAGTATTGGGACACACCTCTTAATCATTGAATTAAGGTGTTTCATTCAGTCCCATTGCCACAGGTGTATAAAATCAAGCACCTAGCCATGCAGTCTGCCTTTAAAAACATTTGTGAAAGAATGGGTTGTTCTAAAGAGCTCCCTGAATTTGAGCGTGGTACTGTAATAGGATGCCACCGTTGTAACAAGTCAGTTCATGAAACTTTTTCCCTCCTAGATATTCCACGATCAACTGTAAGTGATATTATTGCAAAGGGGAAGAGTTTAGGAACCAAAGCAACTCAGCCACCGAGTGGCAGACCACGTAAAGTTACAGAGCGGGGTTGCCGAGTGTTGAGGCACATAGTGCGTAAAAGTCATCAACGCTCTTTTGATTCAATAACTGCAGAGTTCCAAACCTCCTCTGGCATTTACATCAGCAGAAAAACTGTGCACCGGGAGCTTCATGCCATGGGTTTCCATGGTCGAGCA
This sequence comes from Hiodon alosoides, assembly GCA_025775065.1. Taxonomy (NCBI): domain Eukaryota; kingdom Metazoa; phylum Chordata; class Actinopteri; order Hiodontiformes; family Hiodontidae; genus Hiodon; species Hiodon alosoides. The sequence goes on from JAOYSI010055745.1 coordinate 16,168, forward strand.
GCTGTATGCAAGCCTTACATCACCAAGCCCAATGCCAAGCGTCGGATGGAGTGGTGTAAAGCACGCCGCCACTGGACTCTGGAGCAGTGGCAACGTGTTCTGTGGAGTGACGAATTACGCTTCTCTATCTGGCAGTCTGATGGACGAGTCTGGGTTCGGTTTCCTGCCTGACTGCATTGTGCCAACATAAATTTCGGTGGAGGAGGGATAATGCTATGGGGTTGTTTTTCTGAGGTTGGCCTAGGACCCTTAGTTTCACTGAAGGGAAATGTTAATGCCTCCGCTTACCAAGACATTTTGGAAAATTCTATGCTTACAACTTTGTGGAAACAGTTTGGGGAAGGCCCTTTTCTGTTCCAGCATGACTGTGCCCCAATGCACAAAGCAAAGTCCATAAAAGCTCCTGTAGGTGTAATGTGTAGATGTCCCAAAACTTTTGTAAGATGCCAATAATTGTGACATGTTTTTGTGAAAAATTATAATTTCTTGGAAAAAAAAACATTAATTTATTTGAATAATTCTAAGTTAAGGTTAAACTTATCTAATATATTCAGTGTAAGATCAACATAAACAACAATGACATTTTTCACAGCCTTTTTTGTTCCTATTTATGTAGGTACCAATAATTCTTGAGTACATTGTATTCCAGGCATTTGCATTGATTTATCCTTTAAGTCTGTCGATAATTTTCCCTGTATCAATTAGCTCATTCATGCAAACCACTGTTTAAGCCAATCTTCTAAATCAATCACAATTCAATACTAATACAAAATTATTAGGAAGTCAATACACTGTATGTCACAGTGAATTGCAATGGGTTGTGATTGTTTTTTCATTTGTCCTTGCATGTGCTTTTGAGTAATGGCCCAGTGGTCCAGCAGTCTACAACTTTTTGGCTTGACTAAAATGTCCACTGGTAACCCAGAACCCTGGTTCTCCTTGTCTGCATCTCTGTGTTCGAAAGACTGGTCATGTACGGTGGGCAAGGTTTGTGACTGTGGAGTGTGTTTTCCTACACATGACTTTGTTGTAAATCTCTCATTTGCAGTGTCTGGGGAAATTCCCCTCTTCACCACACATAAGAGTTTGTTTTTCCTATCTGATGACAGACACTCATGGATCAAGAGGTGGTCTAGTCCTGTTAATATAAACTCAGTGTCCTTATTCCTTCATGCATTCTGTGGAATTTGGTTCTGATTGCCTCTTTCCCACTTTCTGGTAATGTCAGATCTTTCATTATTGAGAGCTAGCGTTGCCATAAGAATGGAGAAGATGGTTGAAATCAGTAGAACGGAACCATGTATTGTTTGGATATTCCAGTAAGATTTAGAATGTCTGGGGTTTCATGAGTACATTAACACGGATAGGGGTGGCTGGTGATGCATTGACTAAGGTGAAAGGCTTGCTTGTCCCACCCTGTTTTACCCTTGAGCAAGGTTCTAAACCTGAACTGCTTCAGTTCATAAGTGGATGAACTGTAAGCTGCAATTCACTTTGGATAAAAGCGTCTGCTAAACAACTAAAATTTTAAACACAATCCATAACCAAAGCCCTACTTTAAAAGTCACATTGAAACTTTTTTCAAACATGAAATATTTAGCAAATTAAGCAAAAAATAACTCTGTGGAGTAATTTTTGTCCTACCCAATATGGGTTCATGAAACAGATTTTAAAGCATCAGGACAAAAATTCAGTTAGTTTGGTAAATTAAAGTACATTTTCCTTACTCTCCTTAAAAGACACATTAAGTAATAAACTATAACTTAATTATTTAGGTATATCCAATATTTAGGCCTGTTTGCAATTTCTTAGGAGCTTGTGAATTTGGCATTCAATTAGAGTTGCATTTATTTACCTGTATACGGCTTCAAAGACTAATTTGTATATGCTAAAACTATAAAAAATACAAAAATAATAGGAAAGGTTTTTCTGCACGCTTATGTCAGTTAAAGTATATTAACAACTCATACTTACAAAAATGCAAAAAATAAACTTTGGTAAGTGAACAAATCTCAGTCACATGGCATATATAATGTCCGCATAAAATGCTGATAATTCATAGAAAATAACTAACATAGGTTTCTGGTTGATTAATGTATGCTGCCTCTAATGCTTTATTTAATTTAAGTACATGTTTTACTTTGAAAATGTGGCAATCGCCCAGCAGAAAGTAAAATGAGGATTGAGTTTTTCAGCTTTGTTAGCTACTTACTGCTGCTCTGTTGTTTGAAACACTGGCTGCTCCAGCTGTCAGGAGATACACGATCTGCACAGAATCTGCGCGCAAGAGATGTGTGAACAGGTGACAAATCTTTTGGATAAGTTCACACAGATGGCTAATCTGGACAGGTTTCATACAAAAAAATTAGGTCACACGTTTCCTGAGAGCAGATTCTGCGCAGGTCGCGCATCTCCTGAAAGGTACCACACTGAAGCAGACATTGTTTCAAATAACAGATGAGGAGTAGTGGACAAAATAGTATGTCTTCATGCAAACTAAATCCTCACTCCACGTGTTACTGCCACCTAGGCAGGAGGTGAGAATAACACAGAAAAGGTGTTGTATAATTCAGTGGAGAACTCAGTATTGTCCATACCTCCTCAGATAATGCTGTGCCAACTTTGCATCCAACTTTTCTGTAATACACAGCACAACTAAATTGGCTTCCATGTTTCTTCTCTATGTTTTATAGCATACCAACCAATCGTGTCCAAGCTCTGGCTATGCAGGCTGCCACATCAGATGCAGACTCCTATCTGCAATCTAGCCGTCAAAATGTTATCATGAACACAGCCTACCATGTTATATATTTAAAAAATTAAACTGCACCTTTGTGCAAAACAGTAGTTCTGGGTGTCCCTGAATTATTTTTAGTTGATAACAACCACCAACTCAAGTTCCTCTATCTCTCGCTTATTAGAAAATGGCTTCCCAAGCAGATGAATTTAAAGCTATGTGAGGAAGGTGTAGGAATGGGATGTCCTCCCAGGTACCTTCTTTCGTCTAGCTGTCCTACCACAGTATCTGGATCTCAGTACAGGTAAGATGGGTCGGTATGTGTGAGTCGTTCAGAAATTTTTGGTGTCTTCCTGGATGCCACTCAGTTCTTTGCTTTGCGTATTCCTGGATGGGCATCTCAACACACCAGTCAGTAAGTGTGGGCTAGTCTTTTAACAGTCAAAAGGCTGAGGAGACTAGTTTGGCTCTGCATGAGACAGACCACACCATCAATGGGAATGAAGACACACTCTTGGTGACCGGGTGCAGCAGAGACTATGCTGACAATAGCTGGAAGTCTTTAGTTTCTTAAACACATGGACTATAAATTGCATCCACTTCCTTCAGCCACTGGAACACATTTGGGAAATTGTTCTAATTATACTATATCTCTGGTCTGTTTCTACTATGAATCACTGGCCCTCTGACCTTCCCCAGCTCGCCTGTAAGTCTCCGCTCTTTTCTTATAAGAAAAAAATTGTTAATATAATGGAGTAAATGCTTTTTTTTTGTATTGAAAGTTTACTATTGATATTGATAAAGTGTGTTCCAGAGTCAGTGTGTGTTTTTTAATTTATTTTACCATGTTATACTTAAACATAATTTAAGTATTACCAAATTGGTGTCAAAGTATATAACCAAGTATAGACCCTTTATTCACAGAGTTTGTCTGTGAAAAGCTGGCTCCACTAAATAATATGGGTGTTTTTCCATTTTCATTTTTGTACGTTTTATTCAATCATTCGAACAAATTTGTAATTTTATGATTTGTGTTGTGATTTGAATATTTATACTATATTTTAGACCTGAGGAAGCGGTCGCTCTGTTGTGGGCCGATTGCTGCTAGTTAGTTAATTAGCTGGTTAGCGCAAAGGCTCAAGGGACTACGAATGTTCGTGTTTGTAACCGTGATTTAATTGTTGTTTTGTTAATGTTCCTATTTAGAGTGTTGCGGTTCTGTTATGTGGGTTTAGTAATTGTGTGTTAAAAATAGCGTAAAATGTTTAATTATTTAGTTACCGTAAATGTGATGTGTTTGTTGATTAATGACGTCTGGTTAATTTCCTGTTCACGCGGTTGGAGTGGCGGTGCTTAATAAAAGTGAATAAAAAATTTACTTTAAAAAGTAAATAAAAGCGCTTTTGCGTCCTAATGTCTTTATCCACGCAGCTCACCACAATTTAATTTATAGATATGTTCTCATTGTGTTCCGCTCCCTATTCGGTGTGGTGGCGGATTTTTGATTTTTTTTTTGTTTGTTTTAAATCTGACTGACAGTAACAGTGGATAGTAAGCCACAGTAACGCGGTCTATACTATTATCTGTTTCTTGTCATTTGGACACCAGGTTCCCTGTCTGTCTGTATCCATTAACAGCGTAATGCTTACTTGGGGGACGTGCACTTAAATATATCTATAGATATCATACGTTGTAAGGTTTCAGCGTGATGCGTAAATCATTCATCTGGAATGTTTCCGACGACTTAACATACTAAATAGTCGGTTTAAGAGTAAACAAATTATCAATTTACGCGTTTACCTTAAACTACACTTCCCATCATTCTTTAAAAAAAAATGTTCGTCAAATGTTAGACCCCCCCAATCATGGTTTCAATATAGGTAACTCTTTAAAAAACGTAACGCAAACTTTCTGAAATGAAATCCCTTTAATATTGATTTGCGAGTTACTTTTAATTTATTTTAAAAAGAATACGTAAACACTGCCGATTTGCCAATTAATTGCAGTCGCTGTGTCGGGCAACCGAATATTTTTTGGTGTGCATTGTGAGCTCCATTCACCCAGGTAGTTGAATTTAAAACCAATGTATTTATTACATTAATTGAAATTGCATTCATCATTGACTTAATCTTAAATATTTTAATCCATGTAGTTACCTAGCTAGTTGTTTGTGTTTAGATATTACTTAAATGATAAACGTTGGAAACCTGTATATTGTAGTAACACCTCTCAATTGGTTTATCCCTTGCTAGCTAGCTAGCATGCAATGTTTAAGCTTGGTTGAAGGCCTGAGTACCTAGCTTTGTGCTTCTCTCAATTGTAAAGAAGAAGGTAGGTAAATAAATCTGATATTTACGTTTAATTTTAAGAATCTGCGACGTATTTAACGTTCGTACAGCTGTCTACGTAGATCTGTTCCGATTGAAGTAGAGGTAATTGAAGCTAGCAAAGTCGTTTCAAAATATGTATATTATTTTTGATTCAGTTGTGGCTATCGATTCCCATTTCAATACATTCTAGGAAGATGGCATGTTTTGTTAGGGATTTTAATTGGTGCACTCGTTGCTACGTTTCTTATTTATCTTTATGTTGTCACAGCTTTCTACAAGTAAGCGTTGCAGGTTATTTCAAAGTTGAATTATTGATGACTTGTTATGTATTTCGAACTGCATTTTCATCTATTTCTAATGCATTGGACTGGGTCCTAGTAAACAGCCGACCTAGCCAACACACTGGCCAGAAAAGCACGTTATTGAAAATAACTCCTAGTTATGATCCGCTCTAACCTTCATCTTTCTTTAATGTGTACTTGGAAATATAGATGTAGGTAGTTTCGTATGTATACATAAAATCGTTCCGATTGTAAATTTTGACACGGTGGGGCAATCCCCCTACCTCCCCCCCGTTTCATCCCTTTTCTTCTTGTGTCGTTACTACGGTAACCAACGAAGGGAACAGGACTGAATCCGTTTCGGTCCAGGCTTGAACAGTCCCTAGTTGACTGTGCAGTATGGGAATCTTACCAAATTACTCCCTCGTGTGCCGATGCCTCGTAACCTACTTTACGTAGACAATTAGTCTTGTATCACTGCCGTCAGGATTTGGCTTTGGCTTTTTTTATTAACCTACCTAGTAATTATATACCGAAAGGCGATACGGGATTTCCGATCTTTCCTTACATAACCTAAGCAGATAATTAGAACATTTCCGAAATGAAAATATCTGTTATTCTGAGGTGGATTGTTCAAAGTGAAGTATCTCCTGTACACCTACTGCGTGGCTGGGGCCCAATCTTGAGTGAATTGTAAAAGTTGAACATATTCCTGTTTGACTGCTGTGGGTGTACACAACAAAGTCATCCAGATCTGCAATGTGTCACTGTCACTTGTTTTATTAATGTAGTGTCGGGTTTAAATTTTAAGTGACAGCTCGAAGAAACTCGCATGAGTAACTTCAAGAGGTAACTGGGATTTAGACTGGTACCTCTCAGACTGGTTTCTAATCTATGAGATCTAGAGGTAGTTATATGTGTCACGATATAGGCGAAAATAATAATAATTAATAATAATAAGAAGTAAGATGAATTTAGAAAAGACCAGCACATTAAGGGTTGTAATGCTGATTAATTGGGTACATCAGAAATTTTTGCTTAGGAAGGGTTAAAATATAGGTGCTTAATGTACGTTTTCAGTGTCTGATCATGCACACATTTTAGTATCATTTCCATCATTCTGTGGCTCTGCATCAAAGGATCTAAGCGGTTGCAAGATCATGGTAACCAGTAGCTGTGAACTCAGTCATCATGTACTGTTGTTGGAGAAAAGGGAGCCTTTTACTTTTATTGGTTCATATCTCAAAAGAGAAGAGAATACTAGAATTATTACAATTTTAGTTTTAAATAACTACTAAAGGCCCAAATTTTATTTAATATATACGGTTAATTCTTATTCCAATTTTTTTTTTTTTCTTGTCTTCAGATCTTTTTTTTATTTATCTGCTTTTGCTTTGCTTGTTGACACACCTTTACCTGCTACATTTCAGGTTTGTTGATTGTAGCAGAGTGGAACTGTCTTGTGGGTTCTCCTGTAGCGCTGTCACCTGCATAGATTTGACTTGCACTGAATAGAGGCCTAAAGATATTACGATTATGCTGAATTGAATACTATGGTTGATCATTATGGCCTAACGCTAGATAACTAACTAGATAGAACTTGGTTATCAGGCCTGGTTCTGGAGAATCCCCTTCTAGGTGGGGTTTTTTTTGTGTGTTTCTTTTTTTCTTTTTTCTGAGGTTAGTTCCAGGGGCTGAGGCTCGTGCTCGTGCTCCAGGTTGTCAACACTGGTTAATCCAGGCCCTCCAGATGATCTAGGTTCACAAGCATTTTTTAAATGAAACAGCGGTGTTCATACGCCCAGTTGTGGTGCAAATGTGTAGCTAGTCTCACTTGAGGAAAACGTTAATTGCTAGCGAGCTGGCATAAATGGACTGTTCATTTCCATTTGCAGTGAAGTTTTTTTCTTTCTTTTTTTTAAATATAAGACGTTTTAAAATAACCTGTTGCTCAAAATTGTAATATGATTACACCACAATAGTTGTGTTATATTGCTTTTTATATATTTTGTTATATAGCTAATTATTTTAGCTTCTTTTTAAAACTTTGTAGTTTAAATCTTTCTGTATTTTATCAGATGATTTGGCAGATGTGTATATTGGCTAGTAGTAGTGTAGTCGCGTACATTATGTAGATAGCTAGCTTGCTAACCATGGATGTTCATCTTGATCTCTGGCAAGAGAAGTGGGAAATCACATTTGCAGAAATTTGGTGCTTCACCTGCCACTGGATGATGGAAACAGATAAACAAACCAAAATCAAGTTTATTTAACGAGTTGATCAAGCAACTTGGCTAAGTGCACAATATAGTTATAATAATAATGAAGAATTCTTCTTTTAAAAAAGGCCAAATAACACCCCATAGCCTTATATTGCAGAATACAAGAAAAAATGATAAGAATCGGCCAGGGGGCATTAATTATGTGCCGCATGAATCTTCAACCGGCTAAAGACGGGCATTTGCCATGAATGTTTTATTATTCGAGAACAAAAATCAGATGATTATCCCCAAAACGGTCAATTTTTGTCTCTTGCTCATGCTGTATGGCTAGATAGCTAACAAATGTAAATGGTAAGTAGAAGGCTAATTCTGTATAGTATAGCTATACTGAGATAGGCTAGTACTGTTGAATAGTGCTTCCCTCTGGCAGTAAGCATTCACTTAGTACCTTAGTATGTGTAATTTAAAACGCAGTTGCAAAATTAAATCCAACGAAAACTGTTTTGGCATTGATGACAATGCAAAATAATTTTTTATTTTTTTTTGACAATTTATTATCGAATAAGTGAGTAATTGAGTGAGAAATGTTGGGCATGGCAAAAATTTGAGTTGTTGAGCCAACATCGGTAATTCAAAGCTAAGGTTTAGTTCTGCCCTCAGGTAAAATCAATGATAGCGTTGACTCTGGAGGCTGGCGACTAAATGTGAGTTCTGAACAATTGGAACAAACAAAGTCTTAGCCCCTTAAAAAATGAGAAGTGTACATGACTGCTGTGTTTAATTCTCTTCCAGATGTGATGATGGTGATGACGGTGAAGGCTTGTCAGTGAAAGTGGGTGGGGCAGTCTGGCCCGGTGGGGGTGTGGTGGATCCAGAGCCGGTGTGGCGCTTGCAAATAGACGGACAGACAGACCGACGGAAGGACGCTCCCTTCCCTCCCCTCCCCCCTCCAATCCCCCTAGAGAGTCCCCTGCGCAATCCACCTCGAGACTGTACTCTGTGTAATACAGGTAGAGTGTTCTCTGTGTAATACAGGTCGAGACTGTTCTCTGTGTAATACAGGTAGAGTGTT